>JAOEGS010023056.1:0-12413 GCA_025447755.1 Corythornis vintsioides
GGTCATCTACAAATCTATGGGCCCTGATGGGTTACACCCACGAGTGCTGAGGGAGATGGCAGAGGTTATTGCTAGACAACTCTCCATCATTTTTGAAAAGTCCATAATTTTTAAAAGGAGAACAGGAGAAGTGCCTGAGGACTGGAGAAAGGCCATTTTTGTCCCAATCTTCAAAAAAGGCAAAAAGGAGGACCTGGGTAACTACAGGTCCATCAGCCTCACCTTCATCCCTGGAAAGGTAATGGAACAGCTTGTCCTTGCTGCCATCTCTAAACATCTGGAAGAAAGGAGGCTTATCACAAGTAGTCAACATGGATTCCGTAAGGGGAAGTCATGCTTGACTAATCTGATAATCTTTTATGATGATATAACTAGATGGATGGATGAGGGAAGTGCAGTGGATGTGATATTCCTTGACTTCAGCAAGGCTTTTGATACTGTCTCCCATGGGATCTTCGCAGCCAAGTTTGAGAAGTATGGATTGGTGATTGTGCAGTGAGGTGGATTGGGAAGTGGCTGAAGAACAGAGCCCAGAGAGCTGTGGTCAGTGAAGGAGAGTGGGGCTGGAGGCCTGTGACTAGTGGCATCCCTTAGGGGTCAGTTCTGGGTCCAATATTATTCAATATATTCATCAATGACCTGGACAAAGAGATAGAGTGCACCCCCAGCAAGTTTGCTGATGACACCAAACTGGGAGGAGTGGCTGACACACCAGCAGGCTGTGCTGCCATCCAGAGAGACCTGGACAGACTAGAGAGCTGGGCAGAGAGAAATTTAATGCAACTTAAGAATATTAAGTGTGGAGTCCTTCATCTGGAGAGGAACAACTCCATGTATCAATACAGGCTGGGGGCTGATTTATTGGAGAGCAGCTGTGGAGAAAGAGCCCTGGGGGTCCTGGTGGACAGGAGGATGTTCGTGAGCCAACAATGCACCCTTGTGGCCAGGAACGCCGATGGCATCCTGGGATACATTAAGAAGAGTGTGGCCAGCATGTCAAGGGAGGTTCTCCTCCCCCTCTACTCTACATTGGTGAGGCCCCACCTGGAATACTGTGTCCAGTTTTGGGCACCCCAGTTCAGAAAAGATAGAGATTTACTGGAGAGAGTCCAGCGCAGGGCCACCAAGATGATTAAAGGGGTGGAGCATCTCCCTTATGAGGAGAGGCTGAGAGAGCTGGGGCTCTTTAGCCTGGAGGAGAGGAGACGGAGGGGGGACCTCATCAATTTCTATCCATATGTTAAGGGTGAGTGTAGGGAGGATGGAGCCAGACTTTTCTCAATGTCATTCAATGACAGGACAAGAGGCAAAGGGAGTCAATTGGAGCACAAGAGGTTTAGGGTGAAGACAAGGAAGAACTTTTTCTCAGTGAGGGTGACAGAGCTCTGGAACAGACTGCCCAGGGACGTTCTGTAGCCTCCTTCTCTGGAGACACTCAAGACCTGCTTGGATATGTTCTTGGGTGACTTAGTCTAGGTGATCCTGCTCAGGCAGGGGGGTTGGACTAGATGATCTTCTAGGTCCCTTCTAACCCCTAACATTTTGTGATTCAGTGAAAATGTCTGCATTATCCAGTGAGACACCCTCTTCATCATACTTCAAATATCACCTGTAGATGCCACATGCCCTTTCAAAGTTGTATCCATGCTTGATTTCATTAAATCCAGATGGAAGCCCTCCATGTTTATTAACGCTATTTCTTTATTTCTTTTTCTGTTGTTTGTTTGAAACCAGGTTGATGTATTGCAAATACTTTTTTTGCCGAAACCTTGTCTAGGGTTATCAGTTATTCACTGATTACGTGCCCAGTAGCATGGTAAAGACAAAAATTAAACCCCATGCTGAATAAGAATATTTAAAGCTGTATTCCACATACTTAATCTCACAAATTCACTGCTGAAGAATCCCGAGGTGCTAGTATCCAATCTATATTGCAGCCAGTCATCAATTCAAAGGAATTCATTTTGCAATCAATGCAATCAGAAATGGTACTAGGGAGTAAGAAAGCAGAAGGAAATAATATCTGCCTTCAATAAGTAATTGATTGAGCAACAAATATTTCAGCATAATTCACTTAAATCATAATTAGACTTCCCACACAAGAGTCCTTCTATTTTCAATGGTCTTTTTTATGGACAACAAAAAAAATCACTTTTCTTTAATAAACTACCTACTTGAAAGTGTGTTTGTTTGTAACATATCCAGAAGCGGCATCAACTTACTATGTGCATCTTGTTGAACTGTGGTGACACCTTGAACTACTTTATCATATTTATTTCATCTGTTAGTGTTCAGCATTTCAGTTAAGGGTTTTCAGATAGAAGGAAATTCAGTTGTAGGTTGACTAACGTTGTCTATGTATAGTTGTCCTCCAGTGAGCTGAGTTCCTGAGCTCTCCTTATATTCTAGCCTATTCTCTAGGTAATGTAATGAAGAGTCTTGTGAGAAAGTTTAGCTCACTCTACAGTATATATGCATTGGCTGGCCAGGTGAATTACTTTCCATGATTCACTGACAGCAATGACAGCAATGTCACCTAAGACACATGAAGATACCTATAGATAGATGTAAAAATATATGCTTTTATCTATATTTTAATCTTTCATTGCAGTTTAACAAGATTTTAAGTAGACTGTGAATTTAAAATAGTGTCTGATTAACTCCTCATGACAGTGCTTTTATTTAGCAATTGGGGCTTTTGTTTAAAATTATTTTTATTCCTTTACAAAGGGAAAAACTCTTCAAAAGGTTCATAACTTTCATAACATTTCTTGAGCTTTTTAGCCAGCAGAAACATTTACAAACATTTATCCCAGTGCTTTGTCTGGAAGCTGGAGACAAAGATTAACTAAGACAAGAACTAAGTCCTTCAAAGACAACAGAGAGTATAGACAATTTCAAGCTCCTTTTGAGTGTGATTTCATCACTGACTCCATCATTGTTTATCACACAGACTGGATTTTATTTCACCTATTTTTACCCAGTAAAAATATCCAAGTTTGTGGCATTCATGTCAGGTTCCATATGTTACAGCTGGACAGACATGTCCATGAATTGTTGCTTTCAAGTGCCTATTCCTCTCCACTGAACATGGTGGAGATTTAATCAGGTATCTAGTTCATATGAAGACAACTGCATCTGGTCAGTGGTATCCCTGAGTCAGTACTGAAGGTCAGTGCTGTCTATGCTAAAGCAAGAAAAAGACCATCAAGAATGACTGAGTCACTTTCACTTAAGTTAATAAGCAGTCACGTATATTCCAGCTTTAAGAAGAAGCACACTCACAAAAACAACAAAAAAATTCCAACCTCCCCACGCCCAAAAAATAACAACTGAAGTACAAGGAAATAAATAAAAATATTTTTTAAAAAAAGGAAAACAAACAAAATAACCAAAACAGGAAACCCTTCCAAGGCAATGTTTTCTATGTAAATACAACCTCAATCGGATTTTATTATATTAAAGACAAGACATTAAAATCTTGCATTATCATATTGCAAAGGTGCTCCTCACAGATTTTCAAGGGCAGAAAGGCTTCACACTGAACCTACTGCAGGACAAATTCTAGTACAATTACTTCCAGTATTTTTCTTCACTTCTTGTGAGCCTTCTATCTAGCCTAATACATGTATATAATAGGCTCCTTACAGCTACCTCAAAGAGTGAAAACAAAGTTAAAAAGATTATAAAAGGTTACAACAATTACCTCCATCACATAGAATGTCTCTGAATATTTAGGAAAAAAAAAATGTCTGAGAGAATAAAATGACAGATTTCTAATAGGTTTTTTTGCTTGGTTTTTTTGTTGTTGTTGTTTGTGTCCCATGTTACCAAAAAATTACTTTATCTTTTTCCCTTCTCTCATTGACATTGCAGTACCCTTTCTTCATAACCATGCAGAGATTACTCTACGTTCGGAGACGGAGGACAAGATACATTATATTAAGTAGCCCTTATACTTTGTTTACCACCTGAGTAAATAAATTTCTTTCAAGTGATAAGATGGGCTTATACATTACATGCAAATATTTTTAAGAAATAACCTGCTTTTCAACAGTCAATATTATTCATTCAGGGCACTATAATTTATAAAGACTATCAAGGGAGTGACTAAGCTGAACTATGAGAGCTGCTGGTATCCCCTAGTCTGCTAACAACCAGGATATCCAAGGGTTGTAGTTCACAGCTCTCTCAAGACTCAAAATGCATGTTCTGTGTGATAACATTGAATAGAAGTACTCATGCATGAACCACAGAATACAGGACGCTTCCAGACATGAACCAGGAGGATTCTGTGAGACAATCAGGAGGGTAAAGAGGTGGATGATAGATCAGTTCCTATATCTCACGGACATGAAATAAATATGTAGGTAAGTAAATTTGCAAATCAGATTGATCAGCTGGGTGTCAAGATTCAGCCCCAGGTCCAGAAGCTGTGTGATTTCAAAGAACATGTTCATATCTGTCTGTAGAGCAGAATGATCAATATGAGCAAGCTTTAATTGCTTTAACTCTGTGTTCTGCAAGTGTTTATCTGTTCTGATTATTCTACCAGGGTAGTCATAGTGGGACAGACACATTACCTACATACCCAGAGTCTTTAGATCACTAAGTCTATGACAGTATCCAGCATATTGCCAACCCTTTAGACAATTTTTAACCGACTAATACGAATATCAGAGAGTCCAATTCACTCCATAAATTATCTCAAACCACTTTGAAAATCCCAAGGATAAAAAGTCCTGCAGCTCTGTTTTGCTCATTCTTTGTTGTAAACTTCTGGATTCCCTTGGGATTTCCATTTCTTTCACTTCCTTATGCTCTCTTCATGGTAAACCAAGTACTGTACTCAAATGTTAGAAACTAGAAGAGGTTTTTTAATGACCTATTGAGAATGAAATTAATAATTTAAGATTGACAATAGCTTTAAATTGGTTGTCCTTGTTGTAGGGTGCAAACTACTACAGAGGGGGAATTTATTCTCTTTCTGTTTGCTTGCAATGAAATTAAAATCCTGTCTTATTTTTTCTTTGTGTTAATTGGGGATTTAACTGTTGCTTCCTTTGCTTGCAGTGATGATGTACATCAAAGTCCTTAAAATCCATTTTAATTGTGCTGAGTGGATTTGGTCATTTATACTATTAATCTTTCTATTAATAAGCATGTGAAAGGAAAACTATTCTATATGTAAATTAATAAAGCAAAACAGTTGTCCTCCCTTTATAATACACATGAGAGGATTTGACATCACTTCAATAGCAAGTAAAAGTTTTGTGCCTTATATCCAGGATCACATTTTTGTAGCCTGTATATAGAAAGGAAATTAATGTTTTCTCCACATCCTATTAAAATCTCCACAACTTATCTGGTCACCACCTACATATCATATATTTAGGGCTTTTGCTTGGGAGAAATCTCAAAGTGAAAATTGCTACAACTGTACAGTTCTGAAGTTGATCAAGAGAATCCTTTTTTGTAACACAGCACCTACCAGGCCTGTTCATGGATGAGACCCTATAGCCTGTTGCTGAGATGCACAACAAGAAATCTCTGTCCATGTCTAAGTAAAAAAAAATAGATCCTGTGGCCTTGGCCAGTAGTGGGTTCATACTGGACCTGGCTGGCATTGGCTCCATTAGACACCGGGGAAGCTTCTAGAAACTTCTCACAGAAGCCATCCCTATAGCCTCTATGCTATCAAAACTATGCTATGCAAACCAAATACATTGTCACAAATAAGTATTTTGTTAGAAGTTTTAGAGATGCTCCTTCTATAACTTTGAAAATCACCATGGGAAAAAAATCATGTTGCTGTTTGTTCATAAAGTGAGCAGGGTGGTGGCAGATGCAAGGAAGAAAAACAGACTGATGACTGGTGTCACTATTCAGATACTGAATTATTATAGGTAGCAAGAGAAAAGCTTACAACATTTTTAGATATTAAGTCAATGAGAATGTAAACAAGCCAACAAGAAGTTCTTTCAGAAATCCTCATTTTTATCTTTATTAATTATAAGGAGACTGATGGTTTCAAAGAGTCTAGAGACATAACAGGAGTGTCATTGGTTTTGCACCCTCCTTTCCCTACACAACTCAAATCCATGCCTGTCTCTTCCCAGGATTGTATTTCACTGACTAATCATAAGCATTTCTAGGTTGACTGTGGTGTCCTGAGGTTGAATGAAAGACTTATAAGAAACATATATTGCTCTGGAGAGGCTGTTGCGCAGAACATCTAATTAGGTACCTATGTTTACACAACAGAATTCTTCCCTACTTTGCAGTCATACAAACTATGTTTCAGTAATGTCTACTTCGCTCCATTGTCTGCAGAGTGAAGCATGGGGTTGAGTTCAGATTGAGACAACAACTTTGTAGAATCTAGACCAAATCTACTTAATTTCACATACAGTGGCTGTATGCATGGACATGTTCATTCAAGACATGTTGGACATAAAGTGTCCAGAATGCCTGGGCTTTCCTTGAGCAGCTGCACATATAAAAATTTAAGCCATATGTAAAAAAATTATTCTGGTTCTAGTTAGGTCAGTTCTATGGAGAGAAAAGTAGGACATAGCTGTGAACACTTGGCTGTGTGACAACCTAAGCCATGATAGTTGTGGCTGCAGTACTATGACCTTAATAGGAATTTAAGTCTACATTTCTGAAAGAGGGAAAAATTAGGACTCACATAACTTAGAACTAAAATGAGTGAGATACAAGGGAGCAAAGTTGCAATTTAATTTATGAGTTAAATGTCACGTTGGATTTTCAGTCACCCTCCAGCACTGACCCTGCTTCATGCTAATGTTAATCATTTCTGCGAGAAAATTGTAAAGACTGTCTCCGGCAGTTTCAGGATAACTCAAAGCATTAGCATACTGTTGAGAATCTATATCTTCTATTGACATGCAACTAATGTGAAAGAATGTCATTTGCATTCAGCCAGCAAACATTAAGCAAACAGTGAATTGGGAGTGACAGGTTCTGCTCTCTTTATAGGATCATAGAGTGCCTTCTCCTATAAAAATAGACATGGAAGATCTTCAGCGACTTGTAATTCCTCCATTTTCATTCTGAGCAGACCTGGTTTCTAATCATATTCACCGAGGTGCTGAGTATGCACAACTTAAGTTAAAGTCCACAGAGACACATGTGCTTAGCTAATCTACCTCAGTAGATCAGTGTAGCTGTGGGGTTTGGCTTGCTGAAATGTCAAGTTTTTCTGTAACTCCCAATTCAGAGGCAGCTAAACATCAGAGCTAATCAAATCAGCAATTTGCACAAAAATATGCAAAACCTATTAGGTAAGGCTAATTGTTTTCTTAGGCAATAAATTTGCTGCACATACCATACTTTATTTTTGCTAGCTTCAGGATAGTTTTATTAAAAGATTTGATGCTCATGACCAGGGATTGATAGCTCACTGCTTTCATGTCTCCTTAACAAGATATAACTTTAAATAAGCTAGAAGTACATTACAATGTTATGGATAAACTTACGCTATGAAACAGAGGGAAACATTTATGAGCAGTTGAAGCTCTACCAGAAAATCTACCAGGAGAAGGTAGATTTTCTGTAGGAAACCTAATTCTAATTAGAAATTTGTCATAAGATCAAAGAAAAACAAAACAAAACAAAACAAAACAGAAAAAAAACCCCACCAAAATAAACCAACCAACCAAATTGCAAAAGTAGCACATTTCTGAAGCAGAGAAACAAAATATAAAATATTGGTAAAGCCCAGATCCCCAAGACCTTCATTTATTTGAAGATATCCAAGAGGAGCAACAAACCTGGAAAAAAGCAGCCACTAATAGCAACAAATGCAGGACAGAAGCAACTGCATTAACATGTAATTATAAAGATTATATTATTGAACCCAGTCAAGCCTAATAAGCAATTGGGATTCTGTTCATGTCATAAAAATGTATTTTAGGATCCTTTTCACTCAATTTCATTTTCCTGTTACTATGGTTGATTTTACTGAAGTTAAACTACTGTAAAACTAGGTTCATGTAGAGCAACTGAGTCCTTAGTTTCATTGTTCCTCCCTGCAATAATTGTTTCCATAATTGTTCTTGTTATTGTAGTAGATGATGCAAAGAAGAAGGGGGGAAAAAAAATAGATTGTGTCCATTCCTGCTACTTTAAAAGGCATGATGATAGCTTCATAAAATTTTATTATATTACTATACCAAGACTATAATACCATTTCAATGCTTTATTACCACACCAAGAACCAAATAAA
This sequence comes from Corythornis vintsioides, assembly GCA_025447755.1. NCBI lineage: Eukaryota > Metazoa > Chordata > Aves > Coraciiformes > Alcedinidae > Corythornis > Corythornis vintsioides. The sequence continues at coordinate 8,252 of JAOEGS010023056.1, forward strand.
TACAACATTGAAATAAGATGTAATTTGCTACCAGTGAAGTTAGGAAGACATAAGAATGATTTGTTGGGAGGGCTGAAGAAATAGGAAGGAAATGACCCTGCTCGTGCATACTTCAGTCCCTTCAAATCTCAGAGATTAAATTATACTAATTTAAGAAAAAAAAAAACAACACTTAATCCATAATCCATTCTTTGTCCTATGCCTGTGATGGAGGTCTATATGTCTACAGTAATTTTTCTGGCTCAGCATCTATAGCTCATACCCTGCATGTTTTCTGTCTGTACTCTCCCTGTCATCTTCTTAATGCTTCTTAATGCTTGTGAGATACCCCTCAGGGGTAAGCATTTTTCTGCAGATGTAAGAATAAATGTACATAATTTCATTCTTGGAGAGAGGAAAGGATAGGTGTATGTGACTTCTTATTATAGGCACATACAAAACAATCATACCACATCGGTAGAGAGGTCCCTCTAGCCCAAGATTGTCAACCTTTGCCAAAATTAGTGATGGAGGGAAGAATGCAGAAAGCAAGCAAAGAAATAGTGGTCCTTTAGTGCTATCCCCCCATGCATCTCAGGAGTAGAAAGACAGGAATCAGGAACAAATGAGTCCATTTGACCATAGGAAGAACAAAGAGGTGTGGGGAAGGTGTTTTTATTTTTGTCTTTGTTTCTCACTGTCCTACTCTTTTTGTCAATAAATGAACTTAATCTTTTCCAAGTGACTCTCTTTTAACCAATAACAGTAACTGGTAAATTATCACATTGTCCTTATCTCAACCCATAAGCTTTTTCATCTTATTTTCTTCTTGTTGTCATCTTAAGAACAAGGAATGAGTCTATGGGTGGGGGTCTGGCAGTTAGGAAAGGTCAACCAATCACAGGTTTTTCAGTAGTTTCTGTTAGGGGCTCATGGGATTAACCTTTTCCTCTTTTTTTCTTTTTTTCTTTTTTTCTTTTTTTTTTTCTTTTTTTTTCTTTTTTTTTCTTTTTTTTCTTTTTTCTGTAAGGGGTAAACCTTTCACAGATGTGTGGTATGACTATTTTTTTTACAGACACAACATACCTTGCTAACAGCAAATTCACCATCATTTATGAAATGTCTTTCATGTAAATGGATACAAAAGTTATACAGCTGAATTGATGGAAGAAAGTTCTCTGCTTTTGATTCTCAGAAAGTGTTCTCACTAGGAAAAAACCTTGAAAAAATATCAAAGAATGGTAAAATCTGGACTGCGCTTGTTCCATTCCCCAACACCTGATGTAAAGATTCTATCCTGTTTCACATGCTAGTTCCTCTAATCTCAACCACTGCTTCAGCTTTTCCAGCTGTAGCTCATGGTCCATCTTCCTCTTCAGACTGTTTTCTGCCAAGAACTCCATGTAGCTAGAATGATAAAAACTAGATTATTTGAAAGGGGAAAAAAAATTACATATAATTGGAAAATAAAACCCCTAAATAAACAGTTACAGAGTTAGCCTTTATATATCTAAAGGGAGCTACAGAAGCCACAGAAGTACAGTAAGTCCTTGATTTGCAGTTCCTCAACAAAGCCTGTTCCGAAAGAAGAAAACAAATCTGAAAGATTACAGGTGATGTAGCCCTGTGCAAAATATTCTACCCTGCCTGGTAGCTGTATTCTCACTTCACCTCTCACAATGATACAGGTCCCTGATGTTTCTGATTGTCCCTGCTCCACCTGTCAATAATATTCTGTAAGCCAAGCAAATGCAAAAGCAATCAGTTCTTAAAGTCTGTATCATACCTTCTTCTGAACAATAAACAGCATTTTTGATGTAGGCAAAAAGAGAGAGAACAAAACAAACCTTTCATCTTCTTCCATAAAAGTCACATTATATCTTCTTTTTCATGTTCTTTCTCTTTTTTCCCCTCTGCATTCCCTGGAGAATCAGCACAGTGTTTTCTTCATAAACAGTTCTCAACACAGACTTGAAAATGTCACTGTTAACAATGAATTATCCCAGATATACAGAGAGCACTGTGGTCATCAATAGTTCTTCCTGTAAGTCTCTGAACCACTGAGAAAAAGGAAAGCAATGGGAGAAAAGGATTACACAGTAAATAAATTTGACTAGTATTAAGAATTTAACATTCTCACTGGCATAATCAACTAACTAAAGCAATGCATCAGACATAGAATGGTCTGCCATGTAGTTCACTGTCACTCTACTATATTCCTGTCTGTAGCTAACATCTGCAAAAAACCACTAAATTATTAGGTGACAGTATCTAATAGATTTGTCAGCCTGAGCAGTTCTCCTTTCAAGCTAAAGGCAGGAAATGCAGTTCATTTTAGAATGACAAACACCTCACTGTTTTGAAGTTTCTAGCATTCCTAGTTGATTATTAAAAAGCATTGTTACTAGCTTAAGAAACAAGATTAATGGGAAAATATTATTAATACAAAATGTGTGTGGTTTAGATATATCTAAAGCTTCATCTGAAACTGAAGAGTAGAATTGTATTTTTAAAGTTGAAGACTGTATTTTACAACTATCTTTTCCCTTAAACCATTTACTTGCTTAAACACAGATCATCAAAACACTAAAAATAGTCAAAATGGCACCTTTGAATGAATACAAACGACTTTGTTTGTTACAGCACTTTGCTCCAGAAGTGGAAGACATCAGGGATTTTCAATAGTTCTGTTAATTAATGACTCTCAGTGACTCACTGGTGGGTGTGAAAGAGCTCTGTAAAGGAATATATATTCACAGATTCACAGCTTCACAGATTCACAGAATGTTAGGTGTTGGAAGGGACCTAGAAGATCATCTAGTTCAACACCACTGCCTGAGCAGGATCACCTAGACCAAGTCACTCAGGAACAGATCCAGGCAGGTCTTGAGTGTCTTCAGAGAAGGAGACTCCACAACCTTCCTGGGCAGCCTATTACAGAGCTCTGTGAAAAAGTTCTTCCTTGTTGTGACAAGCAGTACATATAGTGTTTTGACTCAAGCAATCTAAGTCGTTAAGACAATCAAGGTGTCTGTTGTCTGTCTGGAGACATCTGAACACTTGAGTAAGACTAAAGAAATGTTTTAAACTTCATCCCCTGAGGTGGGTGTGCCTGAGATTGGAGATGGAAAGGGGTCTGAAGTCAGTGCCCTGAGAGTGCCTTTTCCAATAAATGGACCCTGTGGCAGTCTGTCGACTTACAATGGCTGATCTCTCCAAATAGCCGAACTAAGAACTGTGCAAACTACACCCATCCCCCTTATCTCAAAGGAGGAAAAGGAATTTCTCACCTGTATAGGGGGAGGTAGGGGGGTGTAGTGGAAAAACGGTATAAATCTGCTTAATGGGATGGAGTTGTTGGAAACATTTTCCCAAGAAGAAGAAGCGGAAGCATTTTCCCCGGGAAAAGAAAAAGAAGCATTTTCCTGGGAAAGGAATAAAGAAGATCTCTCCCCCACTGACGTCATCGCTGGACCGTGGTGGTGACTATACTATCGCTTGTTGTTCTCTGCTTTCTCCTTTCTTTTCTGTTTCTATATTCCCCCTACTCTCCTGTCTGCTCTAGAAACTCTGTTTTGCTATTGTACTAAAACTTTGTCGTGCACATGGAATTTGAGCTCGTTTGTGTCTTAATTTCACCATTTGGGGATCACCTGTAAACTTTTCATTAAAAATTGCCACGTATCAAATATCGGATCATGACACTTGTGTTTACCTTAAACCTCTTGTGCTCCAACTTGCACCCATTGCCTCTTGTCCTGTCATTAGATGACATTGAGAAAAGTCTGGCTCCATCCTCTCTACACTCACCCTTAACATATGGATAGACATTGATGAGGTCCCCCCTCAGTCTCCTCTTCTCCAGGCTAAAGAGCCCCAGCTCTCCCAGCCTCTCCTCATAAGGGAGATGCTCCACCCCTTTAATCATCTTGGTGGCCCTGCACTGGACTCTCCTCCTCAGCCACTCCTTCAAGTTTGGTGTCATCAGCAAACTTGCTGAGGATGCTCTCTATCCCTTAGTGCAGGTCATTGATGAAAATATTGAATAATGCTGGACCCAGTACTGACCCTTGGGGGACTCCACTAGTCACAGGCCTCCAGCCAGACTGCTCCACTGACCACAACTCTCTGAGATCTGTTCTTTAACCACTTCCCAATCCACCTTATTACACTGTAACTAAAC
>JAOEGS010023057.1:21516-31743 GCA_025447755.1 Corythornis vintsioides
CAGCACAGTGTGTTGGCCTGTGGTAGCTGCAGGCAATGTTACAGAGAGTTTGACTGGCATTGGAGAAAAACTAAAGGCTGATTTACCACATTTGAGTAAAGCAAAATTATAGCAAATAGGAACTATTTTAGTTTGTGACTTCATTGTATCATTTACAATTACTTTGGCATGATCAATTCTTTAATTGGTAATTAATTGACTGTGCAGCAAATCATTATTAAAAGGGTAAACCTCAATGCCACTCAACAAACAAATTCTCCTCCACTCAGACATTCAGTTCCTAACCTTAGAGGAGGAGACTTCATCAGCAATTTTTCCCTTTACAGAAATAGCCCTGTATGGATAGTTTCATTTCAGTAAAGGATATTTTAACTTATCTGTGGGCACAGCTGCAGTTTCTCCTCTGCTGGTGGCAAAGTAGTTGTAAACCCTTGAGTTTATGACCTCACGTGTACACAGTTGCATGTGGATAGATCTTGTCAAAACGTGTATCTGTATTTCTATCTAGGAATATCTACAAAGACATAATAGTACATTTTAGAAAGCTCATCACTTTGGAGTCATTCACAAAAACTCAGTTTTTACACGTGTTAAACAATCAACAAAGATCACGGGGAGCGATCAAAAGAACGAGGGAAAAACAATATTTCCATCTTTGTTTCTCTGTGCTCATAAAGATATGAAGATAAAAACCATAATGCCTACCTGTAATCTTACCTACCTAATCTTTTTTGAGGTGTGGCTTGGTTGTGAAGTGGCTTTTTTTATGTTGGCTGGAGTTGTATTGTTTTGGTTTTTGCTGCTGGAGAACTACAGAAGCAGTTTTCACCACCCAGCTGGAGCCAGACTGTTGTATTTTTTTTCATGAAGGCACTTCTTTGACTATCAGTTAGAAAATAGGACTTTTAAATAGGTGACAATGTAAACAAAATGAGAACCCAGAGTTGAAATAATCTGTTTTACTAAGAGGACTTCTCCTTTCAGTTTTTATGGGCCTCTGGTGCTCTCTTGATGGTTCTCCAGAAAACCTTGCCAAAAAAAAGAGGAAAAAGTACAGGCTGAGATCCTGTACTTGTGGCAACGTTGTTTGACTGCAGGTCTTCCAGTTGACAGCTTTGCTCCATATTTTTGAGGTGTGCAAGGCTTTATTATAAAAGAATAGCTGACACCATCAAAATCCCAAATGAAAAGGTAGGCATTTTCCACACGCTGATATTCATAATGAGCACAAAGTGCTGAATCCCAGGCTGTGGTACTTGGCAGCAGAGGGAACCTGTGTTGTATGTGTTAGCACTCTTTATGAGGGCCTACAGCAAATCTGTTCCTACAGCCTTGTTTTTTGGGGTTTTTTTATCTTCTTTCTTTTGAATCAGCATTCTGGCTGGTTGCATTGGTACTGGAAGTTGTTGCTACAACGGGTAGTCTTGGGGTATTTTTATTTTTCAAGAAATGATTCAGTGTGTAAAAGTTTTGCTGTCTGCCTCTGTTGGCTTCTTCAGTGATAGGCCTGTGCATCTGAAGTGTGAATTAAAGGTAATTGACTTTGGAAGTGGTGTAGATTTTCCTCTGAGTTGACTTCACCCTTGAACTGAGAATATTTATAATGATGAGAACTCATTTGCTCTGCCTAAGCTCTAGCCCAATGTTTGACTTGTTGTAATTTAACCTTGATTTAAGGCAAACTGGTATTTAATGCCAATGTCAGAAAGAGTTAATGAAGAGCCAGTTTTCACAAATCAGTTTTAGTCTTTACAATGGAGATGAGTCATTTAATCTGATGCAATGAAAACAGAAAAACAAGAAAGATGCTGAAGCACAAAGGTGTCAGTTCATCTTCCAGAGAAAATATTTTCAATCGGGAGGAAATTTTTAAGTTATCTGCAATGTAACTTCATGAAGATGCTGTGGTGCTTCCCAAGAGCAGGAATTCAGGACTCTGTTACTGTTGGTGGGGAAAAAATTGTCCTAGAGTCCACTGAACTAAAGAACACCCCTCCTGAATCCATGTAGTAGTAATGTGAAAAAGGTAGAATTGATCCAATAGCTTGTCACCTCCACAGTGGAGTTTACTTCTTTCTCTTACTCTACTGTCACAGTTTCACCCATGTTCCTCTGCTGATCTAGATAATGAACTTAGCATAGGTGGTAGGATGTACCCTCTACAGGAGCACAAGGAACAGTAAGCTGTATAATGGGAATATTCTTGTCCACAGTAGCTTGCCATTATTGACACCCAAAGTGCTCAGAGAAAGCCATCTGTTTTGCTTGGCTTTTGGAAACATTGGATACACATGAGGGTAATTTTTCTGAGTGTTGAGAACCTCAATGAGTTGTGGCTTGTTGGCTGGTATTTAAAACCCTTTGGGGTTTTTTTATCTGAGACTTTCTACAGTCTTGGTTTATTAAATGGCAAAATGTGTCCAGTTTTTTGAGTAGTAGTGCATTGTGAATCAGAATATAAAGAACCACTCAAGTGTTTCAAAGCCAGAAGTTTCTGATTTATTGCTTAATGAATGGTATGGGTTTGCATTCATGTATTCCCACCCATTCTGAGAGGGTTTCATTAAGAGCCCAGCAATTAATAAGCAAGGATCCCCACAGCCAGCTTTCAGAGGGTTTTTTTTGTGTTCCAAAGTGGACTTCCACTTAAAATCTTCTAAAAGGAGAAACAAACAGACAAACCTTCACAGAGGAAGTTTCATTGCAAACCTGGACGACTCCTAAAAGAAACTGCCTGAAGTTGATTTTTAAATGTTTGGTTCTTTGGTGGGCTGGCCTCAGGCAGTGAGGTTGGTTGTATTATACTTATATATATGAAGTTGGTAGTATATACTTAAGGCTTCTGAGTCCATATATCCCAGAGATTGGTGCCAAATTAGTGCATCCTATAGCAATTCTAAAGACCTTGCCCTTGTTTTCTGCCAAACTCCAAACTGGCCAACAGAGCAAGTTTAGTTTTTTTTGAAATTTGAATTGCAAAGTCTTTGGGCATCTTCACTGTTTCTAATCTTCTGATGAACAAATCACATGAAGTTGTCTGTCCATTTGCTTGCCAGCTTGTCAAGGACCTAGGTGTTCAGGGAAGACTTGTTTGTGGTTAGGCCCTTGAGCATCAAGCAACAGACTTCTGAACTCTCTCATCCACAGCAGATGTCTGAGGATGTTCATTATCTTGATTTTAGAAATTATTTGTTCATTAGGTGACAAATGCTGTTACCTTCTTAAATTGCACACAGTACTTGACCAGGAAGGGGACTTGCTTGCTCTTCTCTTTTGCTCACTGAATTGTTGGGTTTCTTTTAAGGCTTTCCTCAGAATCACAGCAACTTTATGCTCTTCCCCATACTGAAAAAATGAAAATATGAAGGAAAGCTTGGACTCGATTTGTATTTGCAAACACAATGAAAATACCATGCTATAATCTCAAGGGATTTTTTTTTTTTAATTTTTTTTTTTTTTGACTGGAGGATAGAAGTTTGCAAATGTGGATTTGTAGTATTGAGTAGCTTTCTGGAAAAAAATGCAGGAATGGTTGAAAAGAATCTATGCTACCTATTCTTTAGCTATTGGTCCAGATCTTCTGCCTTTAGAATTGCTGGCAAATATGGTAACATGGTTGTAATCTCAGGTTACTGCAGGTCAAATTAAAGTGTCCCATTCTCATGGATCGTGCAAGAGGAAGAAATTGAACACAGGTAATTTGTTGTAAGCACAAGGAAACATCTGGGAGACAGCAGTCTGGCTGAGCACAGCTCAGTTCCTGGGAGGATTGTGGCACTGGTCCCCATGGAAGCCATTTCCAGCCACATAAAGGACAAGGAGATGACTGGAAATATGCAAGCATGAATTGACCATGGACAGTTTGTGCCTGATCAGTGTGATGAAGTGGTGGAGACAGGGTGCTGTGAGGAAGGGGAGAGCAGAGAGCCTTGCTTTTTTTTTGTGCTGAAGTTTTGGACATTTCCATGAGCATCCCTGGAGCCAGACTGGACACAGACTGGATGTTTGGTTGGGTGGATTATATAGTGCACGACAAATTGGCTGAACCAGTGGCTTAGCAACTGGAAGACAGTTACTGGTGGTATTCCTTAAGGGTTGATACTGGTGTCAGTGTTGATGAATACTTTATTTCATGATGGAGTATGGTGAGAATAAGTAAAAATATCCATTGTGAAGGTGTTGAAACAGGTGCCAGGAGATGGTGTGTTCCACATCCCTGGGCAGGCTCCTGAGCAGCATGATCCAGCTCTGAAGCTAGGCCTGCCTTGAGCAGGTGCTGTGAATTCAGTCTTTACTATTTTTCTTTTCCTGAAATATTGGTTTGTTAGTGCATGAAAAATTATATTGTCTAGTTTTAAGGGGAACTATGGGAAAACATTTGCCTTAAATCCTTCACATGCAGCTCATGTCAAATTCTGAATTTTAGATCTTTTGAAGTGGACGTTGTTGAATCATGTGATTGTCTTTCCATGAATAAAAAAGAAGCCAAGTCTCTTTCTCCTTAAAAGAGCCTGTTCTGTTCAGCAGAACTCGAGGTGGTGATGCATTTTTGCACCATTAGTGAGCATGCATATGGCTTAAGAATGGGAGCATTGTCTGCAGCCCTGCTTAGTCTTGCTGGTTTAGTTTGAAGCTTATCTGGGCGAGAGATTTTTAGGGAACAGCTCTGAAAACTGTCTTCCAGCATAAAGCCACCTCCTTGGCACAAAACAGATTTTAATGGTAGCTTGCTTTCATCTAGGAGTTGGAAGTCATTCATGCCCAACATCCATTGAGCTTCAGGAGAATGTGGCTGTAACACTGCAGTGAAATGCCAACCATTAAATACTGGTGCATTCAGTTCCACACTCTCCTGATCCCTGTTGTTTACTATTACATGGCATTTTCTACTTCATACTAGTTTTCATCTAGCTTTCAAAACAGTTTTAAAAGATTATTGTAAGAAATGCAGTGAAAATACTCTTGTTTCTTCTTAATGTAGTTAAGATGTGAAGGTTTGGCCTGTAGACTTTCTCCGTCAAATGAAGTAGCTTAAGCCTGCACATGGAATGTGAGCACATTTCAGCTGGGCAAAAAGCAGCAGGTTTAGGGTTGCTGTGGTGTAGCACTCAGGGGGGAAATTGTTCACTAGCTTGGCTCAGATCATTTTGCTGTGTGAGCTGAGAGAACACACAAAACACTCCTCCTAAAAAGGCCCAGCAGCCGCCTAGGCCGCAACTTCCACACCCTCCAAATTAAATACATTATTATATATAAATATATTTATTATTTAGAGATTAGTTGAATAGTGAGGTGCGACGATTAGATAGGGAACTATGGGACTTAAAATCATCTTGATGATTTCAGTAGGCGTTCAAAGGGGAGTTTAATGTGCTGAGTTATGGAGGCTGCATTTTTTGAGGCTAGGCATGCAGTAAGATACCTTCCTTCTGAGGTTGAAGTAACATTTTTTTATTCTTTTTTTTATCTGTTAACAAAATGTTATTACATTATTATGTACTAATAATAATTATTATGTTATTTCTGGCACATGTGGCCCGTGGTGAATTCTGTAGCTCTGGAGGTGGATCTGCAAAGTGTGCATTGCCAGGGATGTTCAGTGTCTCTGTAATTACCCATGGAACAAGCACAGGAAAAAAAGAAAAAAAGATGAATGTGGAAATTTTCTTCCCAGTTTCTTCATCTTGGGCCTTCTGGAAGGGAGAAATGGCAGAAAGAAGCAGGGGCTGGGATCATAGTTACAAGCTCTCCCTTTGTGAATTAGCTTCTGACCATTTTTCAAGAGATTTAATATTTTGGGGACTCTTTCCTAACCAGAAAAAAAATGAGGAAGATGCCAATTTTAGTCTCTTTCATTGAAGTGTTTTGAAATCTGGATTCAAAACAGAGTGAATAAGACTTGAGCATGTGGGTTTTTTTGGGTTGTTTTTTAGTTTGGGGTTTTTTTCAGTGAATTTGATTCTGCCCCAGAGAGGTAGCCAACAAGACCTTCAGTAGAAAAAGGATAGATGATGATGTTTTTGATGAGACCAAAGACCTGAAGTAATTGTTCTAATTATGAGACTAAAGAAGTCACCAAACTGAGCTGAGTGTCAGAGTTTTACACCTCTGTAAGATCACAGGTTTGGTTGAGTGTAAAACAAAACCCTCTTGGTATGACACTGGCTTTAGCTGGGGTGTGGAATGCTTAGAACGTGCTTTATTCTCCAGGATTTTCTAGTATGTTGAGGCCCTAATTTACTTAGGGACTTTAAAATATCAATTTTTTCTCTTTATGAAAAATTCATTAAGCTTTACTTCATAAAAAAACCCCACAAAATAATAAACTGACATTTGTGCCTCATTTTGTTTCTATAGATAAGGTGGATATGACTTTTTTTGTTGTTGTTGTTTTGATTCTGTAGTCCTGAAATAAGCTGTCTTCTGGCACAAATTCAGTCCACCAGAATGCTTAAATTTATGCTTAATTTAAGCATTTGGTTCCTATTGCAGGATCAAGACTCACATAATAAAATAACAGTATATGACAGAAATGACAAATTTTAAAATCAAATTTAAAAAGTGGGGAAAATTATTTTTAAATGCTAAATTGAAATAAAAATGAAAATAACCACTAGATGGCACTTGAAAATTGGTTATTGAGATCATACATCTACTTTAAATTCATTACAGATTTTGAGACCCAAAAGGATTTTATGCAGATCTGCATATTTCTGAGAGATGGCACTGTTTTGAAAAAGAAGGTTCCTTTAGCTTCATCTCCTCCTTCTGTGATCAAACTAAACCACTGTACTAAGAAACTAGGTTGCATTAAAAGCTCTTTCCTAATTCTTAAAAGGTTAGCTCTAAAAAGAAAGAGAAGCACGTGTATAACTGAGAAATGTGTGCAAATTTGTTTGTTTTCCACGTTTTTATTTATTTTTTAGCAAAATCCTGCTCTGCCCTGGCATTCTGTTTACCTTCTTGGGTTAAGTCAGATTTGAGATGCAGTGTATTTTAACAAAGTGTTGCTGCCTTAATATTTATTTCAATATTATTTTTAAATAAATAGACTAAAAATTAACTCAGAGTCTGGGACAGGAGGGATTAGGCAGGGAACTGACTCCAGGGCTCACTTTTTCACTATTTTTTTTACTCACTTTATCTCTTGGTGTAGGTGAAGAGGATAGGAGGAGGTTGTGACAATTTGATTCTGCAGAAAATGTGGTATTAGCTAGAAATTTTATTAGAAATTAAGTCAGTCTCGTGGTATTCCTGTCGGTGATCATTTCACAAGCCTATTTATTTGCAGTTTTCATGTAGCCTTTTTATTGTTGTTTGTGAATGCATAAGAGTTTCATTACCATGATTTATGAGCTCAAAATACTGAGCAAAGCTGAGTAAATTCTGCCTGTAGCCATTAATTTGATCCTCCTGTAGGAGCACTGGGTTTCGAGGGGTTGTTGGGCCGACTGTCTTAGCTTATTGTACTTGAGTTGAAGAGAATGAAAGTGGACAAACTATAATACTGGCTTGTGCAAGGATATTTTATGGCCTATTAAATACATGTTAAGGGCCTAATTCTTTCATTTGTTCATACAGCTGTATATGGTTCCCCTGACACTGGTAGTAATGATGACTGAATTTGCTTGTGAAAGCTTCATTACGCGCATGGCGAACCTCAGAAGGGATTACAGTGGCAGTGGACACAGCAGCTTTGTCCTGCTTCTGCAGGAGCACACTGGGACACAATCAACAAGAGGTGAAAAGGAGAGTCAAAACAATTTTGCCATTCAGCTCTGCTCGCCCTGCCACGGCTGCTGCAGGAGCATCTCTGTGCTGCTCTGCTCCCCTCAGAAGCAAAGGCACTCGCCTGTGTTCCTGCCCTGGTGGGGCCATACAGGGTTTTGTGTGCTTACTGATCAAAGAGAAAAAAAAAAAAAAGGAGGGTTTGGGGAGTGGCAAGTCAAAAAAAATTACTTCTTGGGGGTGTTTTTGGCCATTAAGAGGATCTGAAGGCTGTGAGCAGGACACCAGGTCATCCCTCTTGTTCACAGAGAGTTCTTCGGTGGAAGCTGTTGCTGCACTGTGGATTCCCTCATGGGAAGGAGCTGATAGTATTGATGCACTGGAATTAATTATTCCCTGTGGCCATCTTACCTGTTACCTCACTGGCTCTAAAGCTTTTCATGCTGTGCTGAGCCATTTTGTGACTTGCACCAGCTAGAGGGAACCCCTGGCTATCCAATTAACAGATCACGCAGATTTTCATTTGAGGACTATTAAAATAATGACAAAATGCAGGAATGACAGCTGTCTCTCTAGAAAAGCTGCTCTTCGTGCAGGCTCAGGTAGTCCCAATCACAGAGGAGCACAAAGCAGATTTTTTGGGGGTGTATATGTTGAATGCCCTCTCTGTTCTGGACCTTTGTTTTATTGCTGTTGGACACCTGGTCTGTCAGAGTTTCTCCCTGGCTTTAATTTGCTAAAAGCTAGTGGTTTTTCATTGTGCTGTTGCTATGGTCTGTGGCATTCTGCAGAGAAATGCTTGTCTCCTGTTGGAGGGGTGGTTCTGTTTCCCAGTTTACTCTGTGCTCCTGGAGGGAAAGCGTGCTGGTGATAAATTGCTCTGGTGCAGCCCTTGTTGTCATTATCCTCCAGCTCTGTGGGAGGAGGCATGCAAAGCAGGTTGGGCTCTGCCTCCTCTGTGTTTTGAATTTCAAGCATTTATTCTGCTCCTTCTGGGTTAGTAGGTGCTCTCTCTTGTGGTAGCAAACGTAAGAGCAAAAAACAATGGGGCAAAAGAGAGCTTTCTGGCTGGATGGGTCATGTCTCCTGTCACCTAGAAACAGCTTTAGTAGCACAGGTGTCCCAGTGTTTCCACCCCTCTGTGACTGACACTAGGCAGGAGGTTCCTTTGCATTTCTACTGCTCAGAGCATGCAGGAAGGGAAAGCCCTGCCTGCTCTCCAGGAGCTCCAGGCAAAGGAGCTAACTAGTTAGAGCTGCTGCACTAACCCAGGTGGAAGTCCTGACCTTTTTCTTCAGATATTAGGTTTATTTAGGATAAAGCATAGTAGGAAACAAAACCTTGACCATTTCCTAAACTGTTTTTCAGTTTATGAAACCTTTTTGGATAGGCCCAGGAGCCAGTTTCTGCAGGCCTGGCTGCTGCTCCTTCCAGCACTGATAACTTGAAGATAAATGTACTGATTTGGGTTTACCTAATTACTAGATATTACCTATTATGAGCATCCATACGAAGGGGAGGGGGGAAACACAACAAAATGAGACTTCAAACTCAGAGGGGCTTGTTTCTATACAGATGCTCCTGCCAGTCCCACTTCCATTCAGTACATTTTGAGTACATTTTAAAAATACCCTTTTAGTTACATATTTGAAGTATTATTCACCACTTAGTGTTCATAATTAGATGAATTTTATTTCACATGTAACGTGTGGATGATGACACACAGTGACTTGGGCAGTGGGTTCAGCAGTGTCACAGCCCAGGGTGTGTGACATCATCTGCTGCTCCTGTACCTCCTTTATTTTCCTGCCTTTGTTTGTTTTTACTTTTTTGGAGTATATTTGTTAGATTGCAGCTACCAGTTTCAGTAGTAGTTTGCCCTACTGACAGCAAATGCTGGAAACTGAACCATAATATACTCTTAAATTGGTTTTACAGTATGATAGCTAATGTTGCACTGCCAATTTTGGGTTACATACTGAATTTCACTCTGAGTGTTGGTTGAAATACATAGAGTAAAACACAGTCAGCTGTATTTGTTCTCTTGACAGGGACATAAAGACAACCCAATAGCTGAGGTCTGTGCTAAATTTTGTCTTTTTAAGTTCCTAATCAGTTTACTTATGCACTGTAATGATACAATCCAGTTCCTAAGTGTGACTTTTGAGGACATTCCTAAAAGCTGTACAACTCTACACAAAGTAAAATATTATTTATTCATGTTGTGCTCTATAAATGAGGAGGAAAAAAAAAAAAAAGAGAACTGAAAAGCAACACAGCTGAGAAATTGGAATGCCTGAGTTTTTCTTGTGCCATCCTTTTCACCTGCTGTGCAAAAGCAGGTTTGGAACGAGCTGGCACTTCAGATGCCCTTGCAGCCATTCTTACTGAGAGCTCTGAAGAAGTAAATGTGACAGTGTTAACCAAAAGCAAAACCACATGATATGCACATGAAAAAAAAATAAAGTGAGTGCTAGTAACACATTCATACTCCTCCAT
>JAOEGS010023057.1:56335-72488 GCA_025447755.1 Corythornis vintsioides
ATATTTAAATATCTATTAAAAAAATCTTGTATTTTTTGTGATCTTTTCTTCTTAGGTGATTTTCAAATGATTTAAAATAGGTGCTGAACTATGTTTTCACCTATAATTTTTTTTTAGCCTGTCCAGGACTGTGAAACATAAGATGTCTCATCTTCTCTTAAACACTGCTTCTTGGTATTTGGTTTTGCTCAGTGTTGTTCTTAGCTTGAAAGTAGCACCATTGAGATCTTAATCTGCATGCTTCTCCTTTCAGGTTTCCTCAAATACTTTTCAATCAGATGCAAGTAATGCAACAGAAGCCTGTCAGAAGTCATCATTGTTTCAGTTTGCAGAGGTGAGTTTCTTTAAAGAGGGTTGTCTTCCCTGTTGTTCCCATTTCAGAAGCATCCAACACTCCAAGAAATCAATATATTTAAAATTCATGTTTTTATTTGTCCCTTCTTTTTTGCCTGATGATACTGGGTGATGTATCAGATAGGTCAGATTTGAAATGTGTTTAGAACATGTTAGAGAGCCCAGTGTAATATTGGAGCCATGGTTTCATCAGTATTTTGAGATATGTTATTTATACATCCCAGTTTTAAACTAGAGTGTTACTAATTAAAGTTTAAATGTCTGTTTAGGTATTATGTTAAGTCCTTTATGTATTGTAGGTGCTCTAGTTGATTCCATCACAAATAACTGTAGTGCTGGAATTTCCAACATGGCTCTGTGTAACCATGCTTTAATTTTGCAATGTACAGTATTTTTGTCAGCATGTTTCCAGTTAGTGCCAGAAGTGCAACTGTGGTATTTAATTGTTTTTTCCAAGTTATAATGGATTTCACTGACATGACAAGAATGAGGTTGTAAGGAATCCTGGTCCTTTGCAACCTTCATACTACTTCATACCTAAACATCATCACTTCTGGAGCAGACACACTGCAATTCCAGCAGACAGAAAATGATTCTTTCTTTGTTTTGTTTTGACTTTGTTTGTTTTGTCATCAACCCACAAGACTTTGAATTCCAACTTAAGGATCAATGCTTTAATTTATTCCTAATACATTTGGAAATCTTTATTTCTGATGAAAGCTAATGGCCAGAGTGAAGTATGTCACCTGTAATTAGGCTCTTAAGTAGCCTGCTGGCTTTTCCTGTTAGGAAGAGGAAATGTCTGGTTGGCCAGCAATGAAAGCAATACTTACAAGCTGCTTAAAATCAGTTAGTTCAAATATCATTTATGATACTTCAGTGGCAATGATTTGACATCCAGCTTCTAATATTTCTAAGATGTCTTTGTGTGCTGACACTGTCAGTTGAGCAGTATCATACTTTGATTAGTCCCTCTTGAATTTCACTGTTCAGACTTGTAAAGAGTAAGACAAACACAAGCTGAATCAGTTGTTGCAGTTCATTTTACAGTGCACAAGCAGGGAAGTGCCAGTTGTGGTAGCAGGCAGGATTGTGTTATGTGCTGCAAGATATGCCCTTGCTAAGGGCTTGTGACCACTGACTTTCCCTGAAGAAGAACTTCAGTGGGTGTCAGGAACCAAGCTCATCTGCACAGGTAAAACATGCAGTTCAGAAGTAGCTCAGTGATATTTAGTAATTAGAAATTCATGTTAGCTAGTCTTCCTTTTCAGGGCTGTTAAAAAGCCTGTAGTGAGGCTGTATCTAACCATCTTATGGTAGGTATGTATGTTAATGGCAAAATAATTGGTACTTGTACCAAGGTCTAACATTAGTCAGAGGTGTCATTTGAAATAGAAAAAAAATTACACAAGTTAACCAGAATAAAATGCAGTTAGTTAGTGTCTGGAATAGATGTGGTATCTCAAAAGTACCTGCACAAATTGTGTCCCTGTCCACAGAACTCCTGTGCTAAGTAGCAATTTGTGCTCTATCAGCACCACCATTCTGTAGGCTCAGGTCTTTCACCCAACTGTGAAATAATACAATGCAGTGGTGGTTTTTTTTTTGGTTGCTAACCTTATTTTAACATTTCAGTTGGCAAATACAAGCCCTTCAGCCAAAGTCTCAGCCTGTTCTATTGATCCTAGGAAATCTTTTCCTTGTTGAAAAATAATTCAGGATCACAGTTTCACAGATCACCCATTTATACACCTTCCTGGAAGGCAGACACTGTTCTTTATATGGCTGTGCTGGGACTTGTTTGCATGCCCTTGGGTGCCAGGAGTCTTTCTGTATAATGGAACATAAATTGAGCATGTTGAAGATTGCTATTGAAACTGAAGAGTCAGGTAATGCAAACCTAATTGTTTTCCTGACAGATCTCTTCAAGCACATCACAGCCTGGAGTCCCAGGAGCTGTAAAACACACAGAGGAGTCTGCATTGTTTCAGTTTGCTGAGGTATAGTGGCTAAAACATGGTGGGGAGAGGATGGGAGGAAGCAAGGAATGGCTAAGCACTGTCTTAGCTGGAATTCCCATCAATAGCTGTTCATCATCTTGCCAGCATTGTGGCAGGAAAATTGTGGGGGAATAAGCAGTAATTGGACAAGATGTTGCCCAGTTCTACCAGCTGTAGCATACACAAATGGTACCAGGCTTGCAAATGGGCCCTGGCCTTCCATACCAAAGGACCACTGCAGATAAATTTACCACATGGCCTTTTAATGTACATCTAGGAAAACAACAAATGCAACATCCTGAGCTGAGGCTCTGTGCTGCCTCTGGAAGAGGCTGCAGCAGGGCAAAATGGCAGCTGCTGGAGAGGCAGGAATCCTTTGAAAATTTATCTTGCAGGTCAAGGGAAGCTTATCACAACAGCTACAAGGATGTGTAAGGCATCATTAGGGTGACTTATAATGCCTGTAAATTGTCCATGACTACATAAGCTATTCTTTCATGGATGGAAGATTTGGAGTTCTGAAAGACTGCTTTTAAGAATTTATTCTCCCATGTGTTTAATGTCCCTTTTGACTTTCCACACATATACCCCTCTTGCCCATTTGGGGGAGTCTGGTGCTGCTTGCAGAATCACTTTTGTGAAGGATATTGCAGGTGTGTCTGAAAAGGTCTGTGACTGGAGTTTGGTGCCATCCTGGAGGATCATGAAGGGATTGAAAGACACCCTGTTTGTCATGCTGTATGCTTACAGAGGCATGGCTAGATAAAAACATGCTGCTTTCTGCTAAATGCTAGGCTAATTGTGTGCTCTGTGGTTTTAGCTTGGCCAGGATGGGCCTTGATGTATTTCTTAGGAGGTGCAATTAGGAAAAGACAATTTACTGATTCAGGTGTCATAAAATAGTTGACTACAAATGCTGCTGTAAAATATACAATAGAGTGAATATCTCTGACCATGAGGATACTTTCATATGGGCCACCTTTTTTCAAAGTTACATGTTAATTCAGGGAGTTCTTTTGAGATCATTGGTGGGATTGGGCAGGATGAAGCAGAATGCTTTAGAACAGCCTTTTCAAATTGTCATGTAAAAACCTGACTTTAGCCATATTTTCAGAATGTCACAAAGTAAAATCATTTCCTCTCCTAATTGAAAAAACAACAAAATGACAAACGTGCAAATTGCCATGACAGTGCATTGAGTTGCATTCCACAAGGCTGAACCAGCTCGTTTGGCAGATTGGAGTGTATGTGTGAATCATCAGATGTTAGGTAGAAGAGGTGCTTAGAAAGTTAATTAAAAAACTGGTTAGAACAGCCTTTTAAAGTCAGAATTAATCTCTTTTTCTTGTAAAAATATTCCAACGTGTCTTCGGCCTAGAGAGAGTTTTGCTTTCTTGGTTGTTTTTTTAGTATCTGGAAATAAGGGCTAGATGTGGTAAAGAAAAAAACCCAACAACAGAACAAACCACAATAACACACACCAAAAGAACCCCAAAAAACCCCAAAACCTCACCCAAACCACCCTTTGTTGGCTATGGCTACGAGCTGCTGAGTTACACTGTTGTGAGACTAATGGCAGTGACTAACCATGTTTTATCTATAGCTATAGAGAAATGACAATTTAAGATTGCAGCCTAATTGCATTTAGGTGGTTCCAGGGGAAAGTATGAAGCATGCTACAGAACCTCTTCCAGCTTTCTCCCTCCCCCCTGCTATTAAATCAGCTTGTGCTCTTTCAAATAGAAAGGCTTTTCATTTGCACAGGGTGTCTTTGTCAAGTTTGGCAAACATCCCATTCCTTACTGTGCCACTTCTTGCTGGCTCCTGTCTGGATGAATGTCTTGCTGCATTTAGGCAGCTAAATTATGGGCAGCAATTTGCAGTAGGCTGCTGTCAGTAACATACAGCACTACAAAAGAAAAAAGAGAGGGAAAGAAAGTGGTTATTTAGCCAGTAGCCAAGCAGACCTGTGAAGAAATGCAAAGTGTGGTGTGGTTGGATGTGCCTGGAGACTTTTGGCAGCTGTCCCAGCTCAGATTTGGGTCTTGCTGAGTATTCTTCATATGTTCCTTTTCTCTTTGCCACCTTTGCAGCAGGGTGAGTAAGAGTGCCTCTTTATGAAGACAGCCATCCTATTGAGGAGATTTGTCACTTAAAATGGACACCTTTAGCCCAGAAGTACAAGTCCCATGTCACTCAGAAACAGCTTGTTCTGTGTAGACATAGCATGGGATTCTTTTCTTCTTGACAGCTCAGTTAGCCTTTCAGCTGGTTGGCTGGCCCAAGTGCTCTAATCATCAATTAAAGCTGTTGAGGATATGGCTAATGAGGCCTGCCCAGTGACTTTCCACAACAGCTGATGAAAACCCTGGGAGTAAGACAGCAGTGGGTCCTGGGGGTGCCCAGGCAAGCCCCTGGAAGCTCTTTGAAGGTGATGTGACATCCTCATAAGAGGGTTTTGAGAACTGGAGTGTGTTGCCAAGCTACGCTCTTGGCTTTCTCATCCTGCTCTAATCTTGCAGTACAGGGTCCTGCTTTGCCTTTCTCATGTGTACCTTTGGGGAAAGCCATTCTACAGGCTGAGCAGTGAGCTGTGTTCCTTAGCATGCTGGCTGCTTGCAAGCTGTCTGCTCCATGGGCTAGCTGCTGTCATCCTCTTTGCCATGTGAGGGAAGCTGAGCAGATGGGACCCCTTGATCTCTTGGTCCTACTGGATGTGTAGGCAGCTGGTGGTGGCTGCTTTGTTGGGAAGAAACCAGAGTACCTGTTAGATTTGCTTAGCTCAATTCTCAGCTGTTATCATAGAATCAGAGAATGTATGGGGTAGGAAGGGACCTCTAGAGCTTGAGTCCAACCCCACTGCCAAAAGTAGGATGACCCAGGACGTGTCACACAGGAAGTTTTTGAAGTCTCTAGAGAAGTTATTAAACAAAGAAAAGTTCTACTTCTGGGGAGTAGAAACAGTAAAATTGCTAGTGTAGCTGTCTTAACAACAAACTGAAGTCAAAACTCCCAAACTCTTCACTTTCAGCTGCTTTTCTGAAGTTATTTTTTCAATAGGTGATGTAATCAATGTCACGTGCAGCATGCAGCAAGGTGGAATTCTTTTTGTTAGTTTAGCAGGTTAGTTACTTAAGCAAATGTGTGCCTGAGGATGGTCTTTGTCCCTGTTGCATTCTCACATGGTGGCACTGAGTGGGCTTGCAGGCAACCCTTGCTCTTCATTCCTTTGCTGAACACAATGTTTGAGCCCAAAGCTTTTGGTCACAGTGCCTTGGAATTGGGAGTGTGACAGTGAGGTAGTTAAGTTCTCTTCTAGTCTTCCTTAGATAAAATTCTGATCTTCCCAGGTACAGCCTTTATGTGAAATAAAGGATATTTGCTGTTATACTGCAATTATTAAATACCTCTGTTGGAAGGAAATGCCTATTCTAGGAAGTAAAGGAAGAAGTGATGCAGAAGCACCCATACTTGTGTCAGAATTAAATTCATTACTCTTTCCTCACATGGTGCATCAGGAGGCAAGAGATGCCTGCATACTCTCAGGTTATAAACTTCAGTGTCTGAGTGCTTTTTTTTTTTGGACCTTTTCTGCCATTCATACTGCACTGAAAAAAACCAAAGGATTAGGAGCTGAGAATCTATTACAGTAGAAGGATAAAAAGTTGAGGCCCTTCAAATAATCTAGCTCAAAAGAGAGACATTAAATCAAGGACAAATGCTAAGCTGGTATTTTTGGCATCTGAAATCTCAATAGTCATAACCATGATTTTTACAACAAGACAGATGCAAGAGCCCAGAAACAAGGCAGAGGCAAGGCCACAGAAACAGTTGTGGCCTTGCCCTTTACCTTAGGACTTTTCAAGGCTTCAGGGTCAAGCTACCATGTCATGCCATGGCAAAAACAGATCCAGTATGAGAAATGATGAGTGCTTGTGTTGGTGAACTCACAATGCTGCACTTGGAAGCAGGTCAGAAAAACATTGCCTGTAAAAGCAGTTGCTTAAAGTATGGTGGTAGTCACTTATCAGTGCTGGTGCTGGTACACCAACATCTGTTTAGACAACTAGAGTTTATCTCCAAATATAAGGTCTTCTTTCTTTTTTATAACTAAATAAAGTGAAAAAGCAGTGCCTGTGAGGAGAAATGGTTTTCCTCTGTGCCCAGCCTTTTCAAGATAATTTTATTTAACCTTGATCACCACAGTTCATGTTTTTAAGCAACAGGTATGTCTTGTGTGTTTTACATGACTAAGTGAACAACAGCGTGGTAGAATATTAGCTATGAGTAGAAGAGAATCTGTAAGTCTAATCAAAGAAAGAAAATCTGTATTTGCTTCTGTCCCACTAACTTCTAAATGCCTGGTAAGTCTTTCCTGGATGAAATTGCCTATCTGAAGTAGGGCCTTGTGCAAGAAAGACCTAAAAGGAACTGATTTAACTGACTTTTTTTTTTTTTTTTCATTCTTTTTCTCCCTTCCTTTCTGTCTTTCCTGTGTGCCACTGAAATATTTTCTCCTCTTTTCATTTAAAACCTAGATCTCATCAAATACTTCCCAGTTGTCAAGTCCTGAGCCAGTAAAGCTCTGTGGGAAGTCAGCACTCTTCCAGCTGGCAGAGGTAAAGTTATACCCATTAATGTCACAATGGGAAAATGTGTATATTTGTTCCCCTAAAAAAAATATGAATTGTGCAAGGTTTGCTTTAATATCAGACTTGCTATTTCCAGAAGCATAAATTAATAATGGATATCAAGAGAATTAGGCAGTGGCAAAAATTCAACCTTCCTAGAAAAATGAGAAAAGAGGCAACAACATTCTTCTTCTTAAAACCTTGGCTATGAGGACTGGAAGGTGCATTGCTGAAGACCAAGAATAAGAAAATAAAGGACTTGAAGATGCTCAGCACTCTGTATTAAAAGTGAGAAGCTGAAGCAGTGCATTAGGTTCTGTAATTGACAACTGTCAGCAGTAATCAAGAGTGTGAGGTTAGATTTCCCAGAAGTCCTGGTGATTCTCTGAGAGAATAAATATACTTTTCTAAATATGTAATTAAACATACCCTTGTAGAGGTCTCCTCTGATACAGATTAATCACTCAAAAGCCTTTGGGGACTTGGTGTGCAAATGCTATTCTTGATGGTTGAAAGATGAAGAGAGATGCTGTATTCTAGGTAAATAAGGGGGATTGTTAGCACCTTACTTGTGCACCACTTTGCCTGGGTAGGGTTTGTTTTGGTGGTTTGGGTTTTTTTGTGTGTTTTCTTTTGGTTATTTGTTGTGTGGGTTTTTTTGTGTGTGTTTTTTGCTTGTTGGTTTGGGTTTTTTTGTTGTTGGTTATGTTTTTATTTGGTTTGGGTCTGTTTTTTTTTGTTGTTTGGTTGGTTTTTTTTCAAAATCATGTCCTATTTCATCTAGGAAAATAGTTTTCTGGATCCTGTCTAGTAGCATCCAGACATATACTTGGGGATAAAGTAATAGAGAGTTAATCCCTCTCAGGGGAAAAACAAACAAGCAAACAAAAACCCAGAAAAAAAGGAAGGGCAGGTTCTTGGTCCACAGGAGCACAACGTTTGTGCTGCAGTTGGCAAAGTGAAGCTAAGTCTGGCACTGTGGCATTGGCATTCTCTCAAGCCTTATATAATATAATACATACATATACATACATATAATATATACAAAATAAATGTTAAAGCCTCTTATTCAAGCTGAGAAAAGCATGGTTGGTTTGCTGAGCACATCCTCTTTGACACTGCCTCTTGCAGGACAGCAGTGCTAGTGATTTGGTTGGCTTGCAACTGGATAAATAAAATGGGAGAGCTTCAGCCTAAGTTTTCAGACAGCAGTTCAGGAGCATCCCAGATAAACTGTGTTCATTATCACCTCAGGGGTGTCTTAGGTTTGCAAGTCCACTTGGCAGACATGTGTGCCATGCTGCTGGAACTCCACCCAACAGATGCTGTGCACTGGAGGGGAGCAGACTGGTGTTGCCTGGCACACAGGAGCCTGTCTGCTTCTGCCCACTACCCTGCTCTGCTCCTTCTTTGGCTCTCTGCTGTGTGGACTAACCAATTTTACCTTCTTCTCCCAACACCCTATTTTGCTCTGCCTTCCTTCTGAGACTTCATAGTGTTTCACAGATGCTGATAAAGTGCAGAAATGGGTTAAATTCTCTTCTAAAAAATCCTGAGTATTCCTGAGTTTCTAGAAACAGTTGGAGCAGCCAGTCTATGGTTGAAGCCTGGGAGGCTGTTGCTGACCAGCTCCCCTCAATCTCTTGCTGTGTATAAATGCATGCTGTGTCTTCAGCCTTCAGTGTGGAGGCATGAGGGTGAAGGGAGGAGGTGCTGGGGGGGTCTGTCACCTCTTTAAGGCAAGGAGACCACTTCTGCTGCAGAGGGCTGGCAGCACTAACAACCCTTGGCTATGAGTGACATTTGGAGAATTGAGCTGGAATGCTCAGAGTTTGGGAGATGCTGTGAGGAGCTGCAGCTTCCAGGAGATGTAGATACAGCATTGTTAACCTCTTTCAGTTCCTTTCTTGCACAAATGGGTTGATTTCTGCAAAATGGACTTTGTGAACCCATGTTGGTCTACAGCAATAAAAGCTTGAGTTTGGGGGATAGGGGGAGGTAAAAGGGTTGGTTCCTCAGTCTCTAGAACTCCACCTCTTTCTATGAAACAAGTGTAAGAAATCTGCAAGCCTGATCAGAGATTATGGGATATGTCCTTGAAATAGAATATTTTCATCTTCATATTAATGGTCCATCCTGAGACTGATGCTTTTCATCTGTTTAGAAAAAGATAATTTCTTTGCATGTAGCTCAAAACTGATATGAAACAATCTGAAGTATTGCAGAGAATCACAGCCTGACAGAGGGAAAACACCATCAAATAATTCAAATAATCAGCTACCTGCTTGCCAGGCAGCCTCTTCATACTCAGAGGAGTATTAAAGGTTACCAAGGTCTTCAGGGCTCCTACTTCAGTTTTAATAGCATCTCTTTTATATGAGTCCTATAGGATACCAGCAGGCAGTGCCACAGCCTGACAGGAGTAACCTTCTTTAATCTATGCCAGTGACATGATTTTGCAATCAAATGTCCAACTAAGTTTTCAAAAACCCCACCAGCTGGGTTGCATGCTGGTTTAGATTGGTAGTTAGCCACTGGAGTCTGTTCATGTGACAGAAATCACATCATTCAGTTCATCTTATTCCTCAAAGGGAGTCCTGACAGGATCTCCAAATCTGCCAATACCTTCTAATGTTTTATTTGTAACAGCATGCACAGGTCTGCACTTCTTTTTCAGTATATAGTCTTAGGACTGAATTTTGGGGAGAGGGAGGAAGCAATCAATTCAAAAGCTATTTGTGAAAAGAATGGTGGTGGTAAAAGCATCTTGGTTTGTTTGGTTTTTTTTCCTCATCTGTTTTTTTTCTTCAGATTTCTTCAAGTACATCCCATTCAGGTCCTTCTGATTTAACGAAGCAATGTGGAACATCAGCCTTATTTCAGCTGGCAGAGGTAATATTAAAACACTGGTGACTAATTACCACAGGTACAGTGGGGCAGAGAAGCTAATGATGCTGATTGCCAAAGTCTGAGAACTGTGCTACAGTTGTAATGACACTTCTGCTCATAGCATTATGGCTTGGGTTCCACAAATTAAGATTTCCCCAGCCTAGACATCAATGTAGAGGTTTCTAAGAGTCTGTGCTGCAGCTGAGAAGTACCAGTCCCTGGTGGCAAAGAGACTTTCCAATCACCATTGAAATGTCTTCAATCCTTTGTTTTAGGATGTGGGATTTTGACTATTTTGTTTGACCTAAGGTTCAAGGGGTTGAGAGAGAGGGCTCACTTAGTCTGTTACTTAGATTAGGGCATTACCATTATACAAATTCCTGGTAAAGGTCAGTTGCTTTAATTTAATTTTGCTTTTCATGCTTACTGTTTGTTCTTTGTTTTTGTTTTTTTTTTTTTTGTTTTTTTTTTAAGCTTTCCCAGTCTTAAAGAGTGTAAATGGCAGGTTATTCAGAGCTCACAAAACAGATCACTTTTTTTGTAGCCACACCAGTATCCCCCTGTACTGTTGGCTAATGCAGCAGAAGCAAAGGTATCAAGAAGAAAAAAACAAACCAAACCATTGGCAAGGAAGATGTGTGTTGAATTGTTAGCAAGGAAAAAAATGCCTTGCTGATTTGAGAAATCAGCCTAAAGAAAATGCAGTGATCTGGAGGGTGCATCCACATTGACTCCACGGGCTGAGCTGTGAGATAGGGAAGCTCCTGATGTTTTGTTCATAGAAGACCTTTTCTGTCTGGTTTTGCCCCAGGTGACTGTTAGCAGTGGGAATTCAGGTAGTAAGAGGAAAGCAGGTCTTGGTGTTGTGAGGGACTGTCAGCAGAGCTTCCTGGTGATCCAAAACCAAGAGCATCTCCCAAGTCAGAATGGTAGTTTGAGGACCTTTTTACAGCTCTGTTATTTTAATATTGCTGTTCCTCAAACATGAGGGGTTTAGTTGCTGTTAATGTTCTGCAGGAGAAAACCATGGCAACCACTGCTGCTTTGCAGGTCTTTGCAAAAGAAGTCTGTGACATGAGAAGAAAGATTTGGAAGATTTTTTTTTTTACTACCTTCTAAATTATTTTGTACGTTCAAGTAAAGGAAAATAAACTCAAGTACTGAGATTTCCATTCACTTTTCCCTCTCACCCCCTTCTGCAGGGCCATTTGGAAAATAGATGGAAGAATTGTATATAGGGGCACTGGGGAGTTGAAGGGTGTATGGATGTGAGACTTCTAAGTAACTTGTTTGTGGCAGTAGTGGGAGATACTCCATGGTTTCAGTGTGTTTAGGATATTCTGAAAAGCAATCTAGTGCTGAGTTTTCAGGCTCTGTAAAAGGCACTTAAAAGAGCATGGAAACACCACTGAGATCAGTTGGTATATTAGAGCAGTAGAACCCACCAGCCTTGTTCTGCCACTCAGCCATCACCATGTCACTTTGGTTTCACTCAGGCTTTAGAGTGTTTTCCAGTACTGTCCTTTAACACAGTTTGCTTTCCTGAACTCAGATGCCAAAGAGATTCCCCGTGTAATGCTCCTGTTAATATAGGTAAGTAACATTAATAGTTGATGTTTGTTTCATGGGGCTGTTTTTAAACTCATTTTAGATGTGCCTTGCTTCAGAAGGTGTAAAAGTCAAAGAACCTGGCAAAACAAAAGCAGAAGCACCAGATGATGTGAGAGGGGATGTTCCAGAAGATACAGACGTACAAGAACTGGAAAAAACGACAATAAAAGACTTCTGTAAAGGACAAGTAGAACAATCAGAAATAGAGAAAGTCCAAAACCAGGATGAGACAAAAGCTGAGGAAGCAGAAACTGCAACATGCAGAGATTTTACTAGTCTTGCAATGGAAAACAGTCCTTTTGAGAGAAACAGCATAAAGGATCACATGTGCTGTTCTCCAGAGCTTTCAATGGCTGACATGAACGTCTTCGGGCTAAAGCCAGAAAAGATCAAGAAGAAAAAGAAAAAAAATAAGTTGGAGAGGCACCCAAGTGAAAAATCCACCCCCAAGAAACCTTGCAAAAAGAGGCAGTCGTCGGAGTCGGACATTGAGAGCGTGATGTACACCATTGAGGCTGTGGCCAAGGGGGACTGGGGGGTGGAGAGACTCGGGGAGACTCCCCGCAAGAAGGCCCGGCCCGGCCCGGGCGCGAAGGGAAACGTGCTGGAGACCAAATCACCAAAGAAAAAAGTGAAATCGAAAGAGAAGAAAACGCCGAAAGAGAAACCCACCGAGACCACCAAAGAATCAAAGCCCCCCGATTTCCTTAGCCTTGCAGCCAGCAAGGAGGCACCGTGTGAGGCTTCTGAGAGAGTGAAAGCGGAACCACTGACCCCGACGGAGGATGGGGTACCCCAGAGCTTACCAGGACAGGGCAAAACTGAGGACAGTGACTGTGTGAAAAAGATAGAAACCTGCGGCTCCAGGAAATCGGAGAGATCTTGCAAAGGTGCTCTTTATAAAACTCTGGTGTCAGAGGGCATGCTCACATCTCTGCGTGCTAACGTGGACAGAGGTGGGTGGCCGTGAGTGTTTCATTTCCAGCATGAGCTGCCAAAGTCTGCCTGGAGTGGGAGGAGGAGCAAAAGTGCATGTTGAGGCTGGAGTTGGAGCTGGGAAAGCAGAGATGCTGGGGGTGGGTGGAGGAAACTCCATGGTCCAAGGCAGGCCTGTGTTCCTACTTACCTCACAAAACAACAAAATTCTCCTTTTGTCTTTCATGCTCTGAGATTTAGCTTTTTTGACCAAAGGCTTCACTGGTGTCTGCAGGACTGGTGTTGTGTGCAGGCCTGAACAATGGGCTTGTTGCTGTATCATCAACTCTTGTGGCTATGATTCATAGATTCATAGATATTAGGGGTTGGAAGGGAGCTAGAAGATCATCTAGTCCAACCCCCTGCCTGAGCAGGGGCACCTAGACCAAACTATGAACATATGAGCATAGTTCTCAGTCTTACAAGAAGCAAAACTGTTGTGATCTTGCTTAGGTTGTTAGCTTTGCTGTAGGTGGTAAGCAGGAACCCTTTACCTTGTGGAAGGATAAAATTGAGATAATTTCTGGAAGCCTTCAGTGTCATGCCTTGAAATGTATTTTTGCATTTAGTAGATTTAGATGTGTGTGTAGAACAGCTAGAAAAGAAAAAGTTGTTTGTAATTTATGGAAGTTTATTGCTGCAAATCCAATAATCTCTTTTTCCTCTATGCCTCAAGAAATTCTGACTTTTGCAGTAGTAGAAAAAAAATGAGGTGGGGGAGGAACTAGTGGCCAATATGATCACTATCCAGTTTAAAATAATACATGTTTTGTAACCTCTTCAAGGTCAGGCATCATAAGTTGCAGTAGTGAACAGGCGTGTAAGTTCCTTCTGAGCCTGCTTTGTTCTGGTATCTTTTTTTTTCTAAAGATAAGAAACAGTTTTCTGTCCTCATCCCAGGAAAAAGAAGCTCAGGAAAAGGCAACTCCTCAGATCATGAAGGATGCTGGAATGAAGAAAACTGGGCCTTTTCCCCATGTGGGACAAGTGGGAACAAAAAACCGAAAAAACTTAAGCCAAAGGAAGAAGTTGGTTTTGGGTAAGTTGCAACTTAACACTCTTCCAAGCTGTAGTCAGGTCAGCCTGGTGACTTGAGAGTGAGTCATCCTTGTTGCAGTGAACTGCATCCAACACCCAAATAATCACAACCAGGCAGAATTCCTGAAAATCACCACTGGGCTGAGTCATGCTCTGGATACCTGTTGTTTATATACCAAAGTAATTCCTTTGAGATCTTTCCTGGCTTATCCTGCTGTAAACAGGCTTGAATTGCCTGGTTTGCTTGCTACTAGAAAACACCCAAGCAATATTTACCTGCTCAAGAGGTGGTGGAGAGGGTTACTTGTATTCTCAGAGTTCTTTGCAAGCAGTATTTACATTTCTGTGTAGGTGTTCAGTCATCATAAATAGAACTAGATGAGAAAAAATAGATCTGTGTGCCCACTTGGAGACATTGCTTACAGAGAAAAACTAAACAGTGTTCTAATATTAGCAAATAAAGAGAATAAATGTTATCATTTTTCCACTGTAGAGAAAAGATATTTAAACTGTCATGTATACTGTGAAGAAATTCAGTATTCTTCTGATGTAATTATTGCCTGCAAACACATCAAAATTCAGCAAGGCTACATGGAATTACTTTTCTAGTATATGAATAACAATTTTTGTCAGTGTATTATGTTTGTTTAACTGCAGGCACAGTTGTTAAATCTGCTTAGCTATTCATACTCATTTGGAAATTCTTGAAGACTTCCAATTATCTGAACTCAGAGGGTAGAAATGAATTTAAAAGGTGCAGATTTTCCACACTTTGTGCTTAAAATTGTAGTAAGTTTCTATTGTGCATGCTTGTGGTAGCCTTTTGTATAATTTAGTCTGTGTGAAATTTAGCTGCAGCTCACTTTACAGCAAAAGTGTGAATCTCCAAGACTTAATAGTCAAGAAAAATGGATTGCTTCTTGTACTTTAGTGCATTAATAGAAGTTTTCTAATTACTTTTCAGTCTTTCAACTTAAATTTAAAAACTTCTCCCACCTATTGGTATGAAAACTGAATGGGTCTCCTAGCTAAAAAAAAATCCCTGTAGTTATAAATGATTTATTCAAAGTACCTAGGAAAATTGTGTCAATAATTAATTCATTTGACAAATACTGTTCTACCATCATTAGCTGCCTGAATAGAGAAAGCACATACCTGCCAGTCCTGGTTGTTGATTCAGTCCTGCCATTAATGTCCATTGCTTAGTGAGCTCTGCAGGGGCAGAAGCAGTGATTTGTGGAGTGTAAGTGCTGGAGAAGGTATCCATTTTCCCTGCTCATGGCCCCACCTGATCTGCCTACTTGAAGAGCTGGTTCTACCTCTACCTGCTCCTTTGAATTCTTTCTGCTCCCTTCAGCATCACCTTGCCCTCCTCTTGTTTGTGTGTAGGGGGAGCACCCTCACCCCTTTGCAATTACAACTTTCACCCTGTGTCCTCTTAACCTTCTCTACCAGTAGTTGCTCACAATTCCCCGTGCTCTCTGTCTGTGCTTTGTCCACGTGCAACCCCCTCCTTTGCCAAGCAGTGCTCTGCTTGCATGTGTCTCCTGGCAGGACTAGACTGTATGGCATGAAGACCTCAGCTCAGCTAGACACAAGTAGCTGTGTCTGCTCTGAAAATGCATAACAATGTGAATTTTTTTATTTTTTTTTTAATAATTAATCACCCACATAGCAATAGCATCACTCTCCATTGCCTCTGTGTCACACAAGCTATAAATGACTAGCCAGGATAGCAGCTCATATACTTTCAGGGTTGGGCCTTCCTAATTAGAGCTGCAGCCCCTCATACATCCACGGGGCAGATGATGATGAAGGTGGCAACAAGGCAGTGGGATTGGAGCTGAGGTGGAGAGTGGAATTGCATGACAGCTGTCAGAGCATAAAATGGTTTTGTTTTGTTGGCAGGGAACATCTGCATGGAAGAAAAAGGTAGCAATACTGAGCACTGCTCACATCAGATATTTGTGATTTAAAACCAAAACAAAAACATGTGCATGCACACACAGAATCACAGAACATTAGGGGTTGGAAGGGACCTCAAAAGATCACTGAATCCAACCCCTCTGCTTAGAGCAGGGGCACCTAGACCAAGTCACCCAGGAACAGATCCAGGGGGGTCTGGAATGTCTCCAGAGCAGGAGACTCCACAACCTCCCTGGGCAGCCCCTGCCAGGCTCTGGCACCCTCCCTGGGAACAAGTTTTTCCTTGTGTTTCCCCTCAACCTTACCAAAAGAAGCAATGATTACAGAGGTAAAATGAAGTATCATTCAGTGTACCAAAGCTTCCAGAATGCAATTTGCTTGAAGTGGTGCTTGAGAGAGCAGAGGGAAATGCCATGGGTTTTGTGATACTTCCAAGTGTACTGTGTGTAGGGGCCATCCCTCCATCAGTTGTGCCAACTTGTGTCAAATTCAGGTTTTCTGTAGCAAACAGAAATAAAGATGAATAGCAAATGTCATTGTTGCCTTGCCATTGGCAGGGCTATTTATAATCTGCCTAGCAGTGCATGTTGCTGCCTTTTATTAAAACACAATTCCTTCTTGGGCTCCTGCCTGGCTGGAAGAATTTGCTGGGATAACTCATTGTGAGTTATTTGCTCAGCTCTACTTAAGTGGTTGATTATGTGGGTCTTTGGTTAATTGACTTATTGA
>JAOEGS010023057.1:72515-90912 GCA_025447755.1 Corythornis vintsioides
TAATATTAAAAAAAATTGAATTCCACAGAACAAATTAAAAGCCAATTCCCACCCCTAAGTGTCAGGTTTTAGAATATACACAGAAGATTGAATAGTTTGACATTCTTCTTCTGGTTTGAATTACTGTTTTCATTCTGGTGTAAGGTCTTTTATGTGAAGTTATTTTTATTTATTGATTTTATTGTCTTTTTTCATTCCCTGCACAGAACAGACAAATCTCCTGTATGAGTCTGCAGCAAACAGCTAAATTGTCATCAGGATGACATTGATTTTATATTTTTTTTTATCACTTTAATAGATGCAACTAATGTAATCAGTACTGAGTTACAAATGCAGAAGCTGGAGTGCAGATTCTGATCCCAAAATGGATTAATAAATGCTAGTTGGATTTTTATAGTGTGTCTGTGCTTCTCTCTTCCCCCCCTCTTTATGCAGATAGGCTTGTATTTACAAACACACACTCCTAAACAATGCAGGTTTTTTTCTCCATTTACATTTAATTTGATTGGGTTTTTTTCCCCTTTAGCTTAGCAAAGTTGGAAGAAGAATTTGAAAAGAAATTCAACAGCCTCCCTCAATACAGTCCTATTACCTTTGACAGGAAAAATTCAGCTGTTCCAAGGAAAAAGAGAAAGGTTGGAAGCAGCTCATCCGAACAACCAAAATCCAGCAAAGGTAAATGACTATGTTCAATATGTTCTTAAGCAACAACAATGCTCCAGCAAGCTCAGAAATGTATATTTTTTTTTTATTTTGCTGCTATATGTGAAAAGTGTAAAGTCAAATAAAACTTGGTCCTAGTGCTGAAGTTAGTTGGTTCTCACCAGGGTTAGTTTTCAGGCTGTACTCTTTTGACTCCTGATTTTCAGCTGAGGAGAACTGGTTAGAGTTTGTACATGAAATATATTCCTCATAGAAAGCAAATCTACCAAAACATTCTTATTTGTGATGTCAGAGAATTTGAAAAGTATTCCTGGGGGGAAATGGCAGATGATCAAAAGGTTACATTTGGGCATTTTTAGAGATGCAGTTTTATGCCAGTTTGCAATTCACTGTAATTTAACACTGTAAATTAAAACATAGGATTTGCCAGAGGTGTCTGAGTGAAACATTTAGAGTTAAAATCTTGATTTCTTTTTTTATATATTTTTTTTAATTCCATCTTGAAGTTTGGAGCACAGATTTCCTGATATGATTAAAAAAAAAGGTTGGAAAAGCCAATTCTGTACCCAGCTCTGCTGCTGAGGCTCCTGGAGGGAGAAATTTGTGACACAACTGGCTGGTTTATATAGAGACAACCTGTGAGACAGAGGTGGTAGAGAAGTGAGAATATGGTAGGGAAAACTACTTGTAGACAGTGGCAGAAATACTGATGTGTACCTGCAGTGCAGAAGCATCACAAAAAAAGGAATGACATACCAGTAATTCTGCAAGATAAAACTATGCTCAAAAGAATCCTTGTTTTTTATACACAGTGCACAATGTGAATCTTGTTTCTTTTGCTGCTGTGGTGGGAGTTGCCCTGCCTGGCAGGTTTTCAGTTGAATACAGCTATTTTAGACAGGTGACCTCGGATTAGGTCTGTGCCTTTTGAATGCTTCACAAATAATCACATTACACTATGCAGGATTGAGCAGCTGTTCTTTTCTAGTGCATGCCAATTTTGGTATTGATTTTTGTATTTATATAATTAGATGTGGAACAGTCACTTTTGCAAAATCAGGCTTTTGCTAATACCAAGTGTGGTCTGACTTCAGATGCCTTTTTTTTGTTTGGGTTTTTTTTATGGTGTGAGTGTGACAGAACTTCTTCAATGAGCATGAATTAATTGCTTTACAGTATGATACTACAGCAGTTAATTAAGCAACATCTAGTGGGAACAAGAGCTCCTTGTGCACTGTCATATCTGGCAGTTGCAGTCATAATAGCAGCTCCTTGGATTTCTTGCTTACAGTATTTACCTGTCCACGTGTCTGTATGCCCCACACTCCTGCAAGCCCTCCATGGTTTGGGAAAGGCATTCTGGAATGCTGCCTTGCTCAGGTAGCCCAGCACTGCATTCTTAAGGAGAGCTTAATTCTGATCCTTGTTTGCATCACTTGAAAAGCTTTGGAATCTCTCTGGCCCTGTCTCAAGGGAAGGTCAGAAAGATAACTGCAGGCAGGGACAAGCCTGATGGGAGTGGCTTTGGCACAGCCCTGTGGGGGAGGCCAGGGGGCATTTGCCTCTAGCTGGCCATAAGGGTGCTTTAAGCTAAGCCAGCTGACTTTGCACTGAAGCAGATGGTAAACAGTCACATGAACTTTTCCACCAACTGAACAGTGGGGTTGCAACAAGCAGCTCCAGGGCATGAATATCTGCTGGTGACACTGCTGTTCCTGTGGTGATCATCTCACTGCAGCCACAGACTGAATGCAGACAGAGCTAATGATACCTGCTCCTGATTTCTAGGGAATGGTGAGTTCACTCAGGTTAGCTGGGCAAGCTGTCAGCTTGTGGCAGTCATTCCTGCTCCCTGGAGAGTAAAGCTCAGTTCTCAAGAGGTAGCTGAAAAACTCTCTGACAAAGCATTTTTCATTTGGAAAAGGAAGTTTGCTAAAAAGGCAATTTTCCCATGGCAGTGAGTTGATCTTAACGTGTTTTATTTTGTTAGGATGCTTAAAATTCAGATGCACATTGTGGATTTGAAATGACCTGCACTGAACTGCATCCAAGCAAGCTTACTAGCTTAGCAGGGAGACTGTTCCAACTGAGCCAGACATCCATGATGCTGAATCCTCAGTTTAATTTGGGGGATGCTGACAGACAGACCATTCAGCCTCATCATTGGCTTGCCTGGAAACTGTGGCAAGTTCAAAGACAGCAGGAGAACACTGACCTCCAGAGGTGTTGAGTGCACAGATCTGCTTATAGGCTCCTGCAAATATTGCAGGAAATTAACCTGGCATCTCTTACAAAACTATAGAGCTTGGTTCAGAATGGTTCTGGGGTTTTTTGAATTATTGTGGGCTTTTTTACACCATCAGAATTAAGCAAAGTAGCCTCTTATTTTCACAATGTGAGGAGGGTGAACTGTGAAGGGTCAATATGTTCTTGGGAGGTGATTGTTGGTATGCAAGAGGCCTTCATTTTGTGCTGTGCTCTGCATTGTGTGGAGTTGTTTCTGCTGCTTTGCTCTTAGTTGGGGTTGTCCCTGGAATGTAATCAGAAGAAATTCCCAGCACAAATATTGCTGCCTGGTGGTTGGGGCCTCTGGATGTTTCCAAACAACAGACAGTAATCATTAGGGATAGGTTTAGTAAACATTCTTTAACATCATTCCCTGCTTTTTCTGAATCACCTTGTGCAGGTTCATAAACTTCCCAGGCACTTTCAGGTCTTGGGTAAGTTCCTCATTTTTGCAGCCCACAGATGGGTGCTACTAAGTTCTATTTAAAATTTGGATTTAAGTTGGAGTGCTGCACACTAAAACTTCCCCAGGGTGTTAGGTGAATAAAAATGGAGAAATGTTTTTGGTTGTGGTTGTGGTTGTGGTGTGTTCCCTCCCCTTCTGCCACCCCTCCAACTAGGGCTGGATGGCTTCATATGTTTTATTTTGGAGAACTAGTGCCAAATTGATTTTTCTGTCAATTGGCATTAACCTACACTTACAAGAGGCCACATTTCCTACCTAACCCAAACAGCCAGGGTTGTCAGGATGTTTTGTTACTCCTAAGTGGAAAATGAGCAGGTTGGTGCCCACTGATTCATTCTGTTGTCCAGCCCTTTTCATATAAAAGCACCTGAAAACCCTGTGATGTGTAAGCTCTTCCAAATCCACGTGTGTAAGGAAAAAAAAACCCTGCACTTTCTTAAATGAGAGCAGTAATTCCCCAAAGAGCCTTCTGAATTGTGAAAAGGCTGCTCCCACCAGGGTCTTTCTTTAGTGGGAACAGGATTGAAAAAGCCATAATGCTTTGGCAAATTCTACCTGGAGCATTTTGCACTGGGAGTGTGCCTATACCAGAAGAATATCACAAAATGGCTGGAAAACACAGCTATGCTGAATCTGTGCAGATGGCTTGCTCAACATTTGCTAGAGCTGTGACTGATAATTTTTTTTTTTCCCCCCCTTCTTTCCAATGGCATATGTGCCAGAACATCCCACCACACACAAGTCAGCAGTTTGCAGTGAGTCACTAACCTGCCTGTGTGCAGAAATGAGCAACAGGCACAGTCATTATTTCTGCCTTGTGCTGTGAAGAAATGCTCACTTATCTACTAAGCACTTCACTGAAGCTTTAATTTGGGGAGAGCAAGGAAAGTCATGCATAGAGTGATTTTATTTGGGAAAGGGATTGTCTACAACTTATTTTTATTCTTTTCTGACTGTGGCCTCTAGGACTAGAAATAAAGCTTCAGCTTAAAATGGATTCTTCTGTGTGGCATTCCTCTGGGTATTAGCTTGGGGGGTTTTTTGGCTCTGTTCAAAGCATTCAGATGCCTGGAGAATGCATGCCATGGTGTTCCAAAGAGTGTGACCTAAATACACAGCATCTTCCTCCCAAGAGATGCAGAAATGCCCAGACAGACCTGTTTGTCCTGGCTTTGTTATGATCATGCTGAAGTATTCTCTGTTTGGTCAGGCTCTTTAAAACAGGGATTTTTGTGAGAGCAGAGGGAGCATATGGCCCCAAGTGCAGTTATGGGTTGGTACATGTGATGGGTTCATTTTCTTGCCTGCTGCTTCCTTGAGCAGCTGCTGTAGTAACTACTCCCAGGAGGAAATCCCTACCACCCTGTATGAGCACAATGGACAAGCCAGGAATAGCAAGTGGTTAAATCCTGTGGCAACTGCTGAAATGCTTGGGATGGAAAGAGCCATGTAGAATTTTTCCAAGAGAGGACAAGAAGCAGGAGAAAGGCCTTACTTGATGCTTGCAGATGGGTGTATAATAATAGCAAGTAAACTAACAAGGTTCTTTTCAGCTTTCTAGAAGAAATCTCATCCAGGGTCCACTGCCTAGCAGCAAGCCTTTGAGGGTGGGTAGGTTTTTTTTGATCACTGACTATTTTCTGGATTAAATGTTGGTAAGAGGCATTTGTTCAAAGTCTCAGGGTGCTTGCCTGCCATCCCCATGCAAACAGCAAACTCCTGCTTGGGTGAGGGTGCCTAAGCTGTGCTCCTGGGCCACCTGCTAGTGAGAACTTGACAAGAGATATTAACTCTATCCCAGCCAAAACCAGCACATGATCTCAGGAATGTGCCCTTGCTTAGCCCTTCCTACATGTCTATGTCCTCTCTGGTCCAGACTGTATTTTACCTTCTCCCTGTTGGTTTAGTTCAGGTAATTTATGTCAAAAACCCCAAATACCTCTGTTTTTCATACCTTACTATGCCATGGTAAGATCCCTTTGGCAGTTCAGTGGCTTAGGCATTAATCCAAAGGCAAGACAGGATGTTTTTGAAGAACCACCAAGTCTATTCAGCAATCACTAGACCAGATTTGTCTGTGTGAGAGTGATTGCTAGTTCACTCAAAGTAGTTCAGGCTGGCAGTGTGGATGAAGCTCCTTGTGGAGTCAGAAACTATATTCTCAGCTCTGAGTATGACATGTTGACCTGCTGTTAGCCCAGCATTCATGGTCAGAGGACACTCAAGTGTCAGTGGGCAATGTCTGACACGAAGAACAGGTAAGAGGAAGGGAAATTGGAACCTTCCTTATTAATGTGGCCTCTTCTGTTCAGCTTCCTGATGTTTTCTACAGAAGTTCTACTGCAGCTATTCAGATTGTGTCTTGCATGGACTTTATTTGGCTTGTTGTTTGACTTCAGGG
This sequence comes from Corythornis vintsioides, assembly GCA_025447755.1. Taxonomy (NCBI): domain Eukaryota; kingdom Metazoa; phylum Chordata; class Aves; order Coraciiformes; family Alcedinidae; genus Corythornis; species Corythornis vintsioides. The sequence continues at coordinate 78,332 of JAOEGS010023057.1, forward strand.
TTTTGGAGATAGTGTTCATTTTCCCTCAAAGGTATCTTCAGAAGTAAATAAAACAAGAAGCAGTGAGCCACAAAGCCAACAGTACAACACTTGAAGATTTCTACACATTTCTGTCTCTTTTTTAGCTTTCTCTCAATAATTTTCAATATTCTACAAACAGCCCAGTGTTTTTGAATGGGGTTTTTTTTTCCCTTTATAAGACTGTATCCTTCTTGCATGTGCTATACCCTTTTCCCCTCCTCTCCCTGCATATGGAGAATCAGTGATGGTAAATTGCAGATTCATGATGTAAGCTTCCTTTGATCCCATGTTACTACATGGTTGCAGCTCTGTATTTCTGGTGGGTAGAATCCTGTCCCAGGTTAGCTGCAGATGGGAAGAAGACCCTCTTGTTGGGCTGTAAACTGTCTTGTCACCTGCAGTGCATCTAGCTTCTGTTTTGGGCCAGTCTGCTCTGTTCTAGCCTGAAGACTTGCTTCCCTGCTCTATCTTTGAAAATTAGATTTTAAAGTGCTGTTTCTGCAAAGTAACTCCATAAAAATGGCTTTTTAGTATAGAGATTATGCATCTATTAAGCATCTATGATTCTATGATTACATCTTTGGTCTGTTATGTCCATGTTGTAGTTCTGTCACTGTTTACTGGAGTAGTGAGATAGCTTCCTAATGTGACACATCTTTGTGGTGTGATGTCACATATCTTCTGACTACTACTAGTGAAGGCTCTGCTATCAAAGTAGGAATTGATACCATGAACTGGGCATAACCTCACCTTCCTCTTCTGGGAGCTTTTACTTCTGCACTTAGTAGAAACTCAGTTCTGGCCATCAGACTGTTTGGCCCTGGCTGGTAGGTTAAGTCCCCAGCTTGTTGCTTGCTTCCTCTGAGACAGTGGGATGGGGGAGGAAGTTGGGAGGCAAAAGCAAGAAAAAAACCCACCTTATTGGTCAAGATAAAGACAGTTTCATAAGTGAAGAGGAGGAAGGGAGGTTATAGAAGTGAGACTTCACAACTAACACACTGATGTCCAACCAGTCCCCAGGCAATGGAAGAAAACTTTTCCCTGTTCTGTTGCTGAGCGTGATGCTATAGGTATGAAATACCTCTTGGTCAGTGTGTGTCAACTGTGCCAGCTGTGTCTCCTCTCAACTTCTTGCACACCCTCAGCCTACTTGCTGGGATGGCAGAGTGAGAGAGAGAACTTGATGCTCTGTAAACACAGTTCAGCAGCAGCTGAAACATTGGTGTGTCACCAACACTGTTTTGGTCAGCAGTCTAAAACACAGCACCATCCAGGCTGCTCTGAGGAAGGGCTCCATTCCAGCCAAACCCTATACATGTGCCAAAAAAAGAGCATATCTTTAAACAAGTGAGCAAACTCTTTGTGTTTATGGTATGGCTAAGGTTTCTTAAGGTCATCATTCTCCAGAATTCTTCCTATATGCTTAAGCATGGGCAGCTAATAGGTTGAAGTGCAGCCTGCAGAAAGCCTCCAGAATTCATTCTGGTAGAAGGCCAGGTTTAGTGCTTCCCCATGAAATGGCATCCTGTATTAGTGCAAGGGGAGGTTGTATAGTACATACTGTGACTGTTGTACTCTTTTAAAAACTGCTCATTAAAAGTATGTATTATTAATGTTGTCTGTAGGTTCATTCCAGTCTCAGAAAAAGAACTTATTCCACAAAATTGTCAGCAAATGTAAGCACAGAAAGGAGAAGCTTAATGTTCCGGACACAGGTACTGGTGCATTGCTTAGTTAAGGTTTTGAGCCACCTTCTCTCTCCATTCAGTCCTGCAGAAATGCTTCTAGACAGAGGCTACTCAACTCTATAGTGTTCAGTTGCTTTGGGCCTTTATTTCCCTGTCTGCTTTGATTCCATTAGCTCCTGGCTCCAGTTGGTCATACATTACCTTATTCCAGTATGATGCTGTTTGGTTTCCAGTCGGCATGTCCCTTAATTCCAGTTTCCCTGTTGCAGACAGTGTGCAGCAGAGCTGACAAAGCCAGGGTGATAACTGCAGTTGGCCCAGAACTCCTCCATGTTCCACAGCTCATAGCTGTTTAGTCCTTTTGTTGCTTTTACCTCCATCCCTTCCAGATCAGAGACCCTATTATTCATCCCTTTGCCAGGGCATTTTTCCAGGACCCTGCCTCCACTCCCTGTGATTTTCTGCTCTCTACAACTTTGCAGGTGGGCAGGATGTAAGAGCCTGTTTCTGATATACTAACCTAAACCAGCCCTCTTTCTGTAGAAATCTTAATCAGCTTTGCTTGCCTCAGATTGAAGAAAACTTCAGCAGGTTTTTTTATGCCCTGGATTTGCTCTGCCCACTGTCCTGCTGTAGCTTTCCAAAATCATTTTCTTGTTGCAGTATTGTGGTCCTGTATACCTACATACACATAATTCTGAGGGGCATTTTCAAGTGTACAATATATAGCCTGTTTGTTTTGTGTTTTGTTTTGTGTTTGTTTGGGTTTTTTTCTGGTTGGTTGGTGTTTTTTGGTGGTTGTTCTGTTTTGTTTTTATAGTAATGTTGCCCACACTATCCAAATCATCCTGACTGTTTCTTAGCCCTTCCACAGTGGAGTCCACAGGGATGATGTGGGAGAGAAGAGCCCCTCTGGTTCTGCCCACTTATGTAGCTCCATGAATTTCCCCTTTTTGTGTTTGGTTTTGTTTTTTCCCCCCCATTCATATCTTTATGACAACAAAGGTAGTACCCACATCTCCAGTTCCCCCAGCTACCTTCATGCTTGTAATCTTTCCCTAAGACTTGGCCATGTCATTTCCTCTCCTTTCCCAATATATTTTCTGTCCTCTGTGCTGGAGGTGCACTGTTTTCCCCACACAGGCTCTGCCAGCTCTGCTGCATTCAGTGGTGCAAATATTTTGCAATGAACTTGCTCTGTTTCATAGTATTTGTACAACAAACATGTGGGAGTTGTTTATGAGAAGTAACTGTCTTGCTTTCATGCCGGTGTGAAAAAGGCATCATCCATTAACACAGCTTTTATTGGGTGCCATTCAGATTTTGGATCCTGAATTATTAATAGACAGTGGAGACAAATTAGTAAGAAATATGGGTGTTTAATTTCTCCTGTGGGAAAAGAAACAGAGTGTTTAATACATGGTAGAGTAAAAAATTACAAATATCTTAAGATGTGCAGATATAAAATGTGGCTAAATAAAATGTCAAAACCTCAATTTGATTAAAAGGATCCTGCCTGTTTTGATACAAAGTGGAGAGTGCACTATGATCAAAGATTCAAGCCTGGCAAGTGTTGAGTGCCCTGGCCTCTTTCCAGCACAACACCAGAGGCATGTCCTTGGAAGTTAAGCATATGAATTCTATCATCATGTCTCAGCATTAAAGGTGTGTGTGTGCATTTGCTGGAGTAGGGCCCATTTGCTAAGTTCCTCCCAAGACTAAACCAAAGGCATGAGGGACTATGGAGTTTTGTGTGTGTGTGTGTGTGTGTGTGTGTGTGTGTGTGTGTGTGTGTGTGTGTGTGTGTGTGTGTGTGTATGGGGGGAACTGTATTTTCTCCAGGTTACAAAGGGGAAAAAAATCTGGGGCCTTTCCTACTGTTAAGCCCACCAGGTAGTGACACTGAAAGGAGAGAGGATATACAAGAATTTATTGAATCAAAACACTAAATGAAAATTTCTACTCCTTTTTTTGTCATGAGTCTTTGCTTGTCATGAGTCTGCAGTCTGTGGTTTTGTTTTTTATGGAGTTAGTTTTCTGGAGGAAGGAGCTTAAATATTCTTACAGCTGGAGAGGAGCTACTTGGAGGGTTGCTGTCAGCAGAGGTCATACTGGATTAAAAGTGTGTGCCTGTGTGCATCTGTGTTTCAAATGAAGAAAAAATTGCAGTAAAGGCAAATTTTGACATGATGGGATCATGTTGTCTGAGTCTGTCTCTGGTTTGAGTAAAAAGTGAATTTTGCAACTCCTTGTGAGTACATCATGTACAGCATCATGAGTGCAAACCACTGCATTACGAGTTTGCAAGTGTTCACAGAGATAGATACAGCCCAGGAAAATACCAGTGGACATGCCACAAGCCCTGCTATTCCTAGCACAGAGCACACAATAATGCAACTGGGTATGTTAAAAGATACATCACTTAGACTGAAAGAAGCACAGCTGGACCCATCCCTGTTTGGAGAGAAGAGCTGGGTCAGCATAGGTCCTTGCAGCAGAACTTCCCATCCATACATCTGGCTTGACCATCTCCTGCTTTGTCAGCTAAAGAGTCTCTGCTTGTTAGTCCCCAGCCTTGCTGCAGCTCTGTGTGCTGCCTGGCCCCATGAGCCATATTGCAGCAGCATCCTATTGGCAGAAGAGCTGGAATTTCCACAAGGGTACAGGTCAGAGTGTTTGACATTACTTCCTTGGTGGTTTCCCAGGCACTGGTGACTTGAAGCTTTACTCTGCCTTGCTAGGCTTTTAAACTTCATAAAGACCATGAAAGCATTACCAGCATGCTGAGAGTTTAACTCAGTGTGGTTAAACTTCTGCAGCTCTCCCTCCTGACAGATGGGCATCTCAAGAAATTCTTGGAAATTTGTCTGTATCTTGCTGGGGTTCAATCTGAAAAGCTTGTCCTCTTCTGAGCTGTATATTGAGTCAGCCCCACTGACTTCATTTTTTCTTGTTCACAAAGATGAGGGGAGAGAAGACTACCTGTAGAATAGGCTAAATGGACCATGGTAACATTTAACAAATCCCAGGAATCCCTCTGTTCTAGATTTCTTTCTCCCCAGGTGGTTTCTGTTAGTGTGGTGTAAGCAGGTCAAAAGGCCCCCATCTTCACATGATGCTCAGCTCTGCAAAAATAGCTCTGTAGTTCTGCACATGCTGCTGCCACATGGAAAGCTGACCATGTAATACCTGCTTGCAGGATCTCATTTCATTTCTGAACAACTTTTCTCTTGAAAGTTAACTGAGCACTACATGGGACAGCTCTTGAACACAGGACTGTGTGGAAACAGATGTGAAATTGATTAAAGAAATTAAAGAAAAACAGGGAATGAAACTTGTTTAGCCCTGTCCTTTCTTCACAGCAAAAGCAAATCCTGGTTTGGAGCATCTGTGTGGATGTGTCTTTGTCAGTTGAAGCTCCTCTTTGAAGGAGGTGCAGGAGGACCCCTATTAGCACCTAGCATCACTTTATGGTGCTTGAAGCATGGACTCTTTTCTCCTCTGCAGTTTAGTGCAAAGGATCTTGTGAGTGAAGCCTTTGTGTGATTTTTTTTTTCCCTCCAAGTTAGGCTTGCTTTGCTTGAATAATAACCTGTAAAGAAGTCAGTGAAATGATTTCTTAATGTCCACTAAAACTGATAGAGAAGAAAAAAGCTCTTCAGCACCCACCTGCCATCTATACCCACACAAAATCCACTCATTTGTTATTTACCTTTAATCCTTCCTTCAGAAATATATGGTGGCACTGTTATGATGAAATGATAAAGAGCTTACTTTAGAGCTAGGAAAAAAAAAAAAAAGAGTAGGTCATTCTCATTTCAAGGATTAAAAAAACTGGAAACAGAGAGGGAATGTACTTGCTGCCTCCCATGTTTTTCAGCCACCTTCTGTTATTTCTTAGTTAAACACACCAAGCATATAATCCTCCTTATGTTTTCAGTAACTAGAGCCTCTTTATTTTACCTTTCAAACAGTTTTTTTTCTTCTTTCTTTAGTTTGTAAATGTAAGAGGGACTTGTCTGCTTTACTGACCAGTTGAGTTAATTTCTAGTGTCTTGCAATCTGCAAACATTTAATAAAAATACACCAAATCAGGTTTCTTTCTGCTTGTTGTATATTGCTTATTATGTAAAATCACATCTTAGTGTTTTTATTAAATGCAAAAAAATCAAAGTGACTTGTATTACTAAGATTAAAGCCATTATAAACTCAAACTAAATGAAACAGCACTGTCAAAGTACTATCTAATTAGAGAAAATCCCCAAATAAGAATTAACAAAGAGTGTTGGACTACAGCCACACCATTGCATTAATACCTAATCAGTGCTTATGAATTTGCAAATAAGAAATCTAGAAAGAAAACTGCCCATTTAATGATACATTCCAGTTAAGATTTTGGTCTCAGTCAGTCAGTACAATGAGCTTATCTGAACATCTCAATTTTATCCTGATTGAGTTACTTGAAAATCACATTTATAGTCATTGGGATTTCTACTTAATTGGGCTGTTACAGGGCAGATCTTTTGATTTCTCTTGCTGTCTTTCCAAAAACTAAGTTCTACCATTAGAACTCTGCTCTGGAAAGGTTAGCAGCTGCAGCTAAACACAGCAAAAAGTTACTTCAAACTGTGGTGGGTTTTGTTTTGTTTTCAAAATAAAGAGCAGGCACAAGTTCAAGAATGTTTTACAAGAGGTATGGAGAATTAAGGTTTGAAATATTTCCAAATGCTTTTATACATATGTATTAGATTGATTGATTGTATTCTTCTGCCCTAAAACATTAAAACCTCCCTTCCCACTTAAAAGAGCAAAGTACAACATCTAAACAAAATAAAATATTTACAGCTCTTCCCCCAGTCCAGATCCTTGCACAATTAATGGTTAAAGCAACAAGCAAAAGACACAGGTCATCGTAGCTATATATAGGAAATGCTATACAAATACAAAGCTATCAATAAACAGCAAATACACACCTAAAGGAAAGGAAGCAAAATCCATGCAGACTACTTGGCTGCTCTGCATGGTTTGTGGGGTGTGGTGCTCCTGCATGACACAATCAGTGTCTGTGTAGGAGAGTTGGTTTTGTTCTGAGCCCTTTTGAAATAACAGATTTTTGCACTCTGACTTGAATTTTGTGGGTGTTATTTTTGCCTGACCTACCACTCAGAAAGTGAATAAATGGATCGTAATCACATCTTTAAAAGGGGTAGAAAGATTAAAAAAAACCAACCAACCAAACAACAAAAAACACAACAAACCAGCAGGGAAGAGTGAGCTAACTGTAGATACAGCAACAGCAGTGAAATATGTTCAGGGCTGTGGCAAAGAGATGGGCTATACAGAAAAGAATGAGTTGAAAATGCAGCAGGGGATATGAGGTGGAGGCATTAGGAAAGAATTACATAATCACATAGGATGACAGTGCACTGGCAAAAAATACCCTGAAGACTTGGTGCAGATAACATGAGTGCTTCTCATCTCAGGCTTGGGAAGCTTCAAGACATTTTGTGAGTGCTTTCTGACCAGTTTCTTCATGATTGGGATTAAAGTGGCTATTTAGTCAGGTGAGAAATTGTGACCATAGAATCATATAGGCTGGAAAAGACCTTTAAGATCAAGTCCAACCAGATCAACATTCCCACCAGGCAGCTGCCTGGGAGGAGATTTTAAGGGGGCTGGGAAGGAGCTGAGAAATTAGGATGGCCAGGGGACAGCCTGAGGTCTCATCCCCACAGAGTGGGGCAGCCCCAGTGACACCTCCCACTCGCAGCTTTCCAGTGGGCCCAGTGAGGCCCACTAAGGGCTTCACCCCTTCCCCATATTCTTCCCACGAGATCAGACTCCACTGCCCCACAAAATGGCAGCCTGGTGGGTGAGGCCAGGCCCAGCCTGACCCGGGTCACAAGGACTGCAATGGGGCTGCAGTGGACAACAGCAGATGATGAGAGCTGTGCTCCTTTTCTAGTTTGGGGCAGAAGGCTGCTTTTAAATGCCAACACTAGCACTGCTGAGGGAGATTCAAACTGCTACTTTCTCACTCTCCTGCTTTGTGTAGGCTGTATTTCTGTCACAGTATTTTATCCTGTGCTTATTTCTTTTTTTTTTTTTTTTTTTTTTTTTTATATATTCTTGTCTTCAACTGTGATCCAGTTCTGCTTTTGTATTTGCTGCCTTTTGGGTGTTTTTTAAGGTTTGCTGTTTCCTAAGAGGCAACATTTCCCTCTGCTTAGAGGAGATGGTGTGGAGTGACTACAGAGGAAAGACTGAGGCTTAGTCAGGAATTGCAGAATTCTGCTTGTGAGACTATCTGTGAGCTAAGATAAGCTTACACGAGGACCATTATTGTTCCTTAAATACATTTTGTGTCTCAGCTACTTGCTGGCATCTTCTGTTGTAGAGTGTTCTATACAGATTGTTTGTTTCCCTCTTCACACTGAAGTGCTAGTTCCTGTGTCACAGTTGACTTTGCAAATATTAGAAACTTGAACCCCACCCCAGCATAACATTAGGAGCTGACACTACTATTCCCTGCAAATATCTCCAGCATTCAGATCATATCTTGCCAAAGTTATGCCCTGGGTACCTCTGAGGGAAGCTTTATGAAGACAGATAGAAAATGGTAAATGAACGTAGCTAGTAGCTGAAGCATTTTATGTTTAAAACTGCATGTTTGTCCTCTTTCAGCCATACTCTCAGAAGACAGAAATTCCAGTGAGTCTACCTGGAAGAATAAAATTTCCATGTCTACCCTAAACACTCCAGAGCCAGCAATGATGCATGAGCCTCTAGTCGGCAGCCAGAAAAGGAAAGCAAGGAAAACTAAGATCACACATCTTGTCCGAACAGCAGATGGTCGAGTGTCACCAGCAGGAGGGACACTGGGTAAGGAAATTGGAGTTTAAACTTTGTTAAAAATGAATGGTTGGAGGAGGTTTTGGAGTATGAGTAACCTATTGTGGAAGCATTTTTCACTTAGTTTGATTTGAAAGGTTTAGAATACAGGTATCAATTAAGAGAGTCCATAATGGCCGACTTGCTTTGTTTGAATACCCAAATCTGTCTTGTCTCCCTGGATATTTCTCTCTGAGAAATAAGAGTTGATAACAGAGAGCAATAGAAAACAATTACCTTTCATAACTTATTTCCAGTCCAGCGTAGAAATGACACCACATTGATATATAGGATATTAAAATTAATTCCATAATACAGCAGTCAATGCCACAGTCCTTGCAGGAGTCCTCCACAGTTTAGATAATCTTTCAGGACTTCTGTATCTAAAATGTACACAAAAGCTCTCTTGCCTGACATAAAAGATCAAACTCAGTTAAATGCAAAAATCAATGAACTGCTTCGTAAGCCTTAATACTGTGCTTTTGCCAATAGCTTGAGTCAGAAGGGGTTTTAATATGAATCAGATTACACTTACAAAATGTAAGCCCTGAAGGTAAAGATTCTGTTAACACCAGACTAGTCAGTATATTGATGGGCTGCTGTGAATTTAAGGGCTAGATTTGCAAGCTTAACTTTCTTTTATTCCAGAGGAGAAGCCAAAAGAGCTGCCACAAAGTACTCTTCAAAAATCCAGTGCAGAAACAGATTGCAACAGTGAATGCTCTAGAAATGCAGAGACAGAAGAAAATCATAGTATTACATCAGATATGCCAGCAGTGTCTGCATTTTTTAGCTTAGCTGCTCTAGCAGAAGTAGCAGCCATGGAAAATGTACACAGGTATGGTTTTCTTTTCCCTTTGTTGTCTAAGTGAGTAGTATGTGGCTGCCAGCTTCTTTAGAAAGCATTTGAACTGCAGACTGTTCACTTGGCCTGTGTTTCCTCTTCCACACCTTTCTGTGAATGTCTCTTTTAACTTTTGCTTAATAGCATTAAGTGGTCACCTAAAGAACAATGTCATCTCTTTTAGTAGTCAGTAAAATTACCATCCTTGGTAAGCTTGCCTACCAATTCTTATATATATAAATGGGTTCCTATGCTCCTTGAGATCGTAATAATTGAGGGTTTCTAATTACCAGATGACATTTGTCAGAAAATAGCAGATTTAAGTAGCATGCTTCTTTGCAGTTTCAGTGGCCTAAGATCGTGGATAAAATTTCCTGTAACTTCAGCCCAGGCTTTTATGCCAAACATGGCTGAAGGAAGCTAACATGTTAATTGTACTCTTGTGCTTTGCTGTGTAGGAGGCAAAGCATCTTCACAATGGCATGGGACAGAAATACTAGGTGATGGAAAGCCTCATTAGTTGGTCCTCTGGTACTGAGTTACCATCCATACAGATAAGGTGGAGAATACACAGTTTGCTTAGGGCTGTTGCATCAGTTCAGCATGATCAGATCCTGCTTGCTAGAGCTGTGATGGGAAGGAAACAATGACAGCAAATCCTCCTTGGCTCTTAATTCTCCAGTGTTGTTCTTCAATGCTGCAGCTTATTGGAGATGTCCCTCGTTGCTCTCGTTGCCCCCATCGACCCACCTAGTCCTGTGTGTTAAGGCTGAGCATCAAACATTGAAAGGATTTTTTTGAATCATGGGGGCCCCACAAGAAAGAGAGTTAGGTGAAGCCAGCCTGCTAGTTCTGCCTGCTAGTTCTCTGCAGAAGCAGTTGCCTTGCTTATGCAACGTTGTTTTGGGTGAGAAGTGTTTTCACACTGCAGTCAGCCTGGCCTTTCCTCCCAGCTTTGCAAGACAAGTGTCTGCTATCAAGACAGCAAAAGGCTGAACTGATTTCTGTCATCTTCTGTAATCAGAAGCCACGAAGTGAGACTTGGTGAAGTGCTGTGCTAAGCTCTCACTCACACCCTTGTGGTTTCAGTGATTTCCATTAACACTGACCAGAATTGCTCAAGAGTAACAGGATTTCCTTCGCTGTGGTTTTTCCATTGTTGTTCATCTTGAGTTCTTGTCCTCTTCCTTTTGATCCTATTGAAGTGAGCTAACATTTGGGTCTCTAACCTTCTCTTGGGATGTTTCTTTCTTACTCCCATCATTTGTCACCTCATTGAGCATCTAGACCATTGCAGCACCTTCCATGATGCCTGAAAAACCAAACTGACAAATGCCCAGCAACTGTCCCAAATTCCAACTTGCAATTGCCCAGGGGGGTGGGGGGTGAGGGGGGAATGACAACAGGGGAGGACTCTTTCCCAGCACAGGCATAGCCATGTCTCTCACATAGTGGCAAATGGAAGTCAAAACAGAAATACACATCTCATGGGCTAGATGTTTCTCCATTTTCTACTCTGTTGACTATTTGTTATCTTTTGCAACTCACTTCTTCATTTGTAACTAGCCAGGAATGAGAAGAACAGCATTAGAGGTTTGCTTGATGCCTTTCTTCAGTATTTTACTTCAATTATTCAATAATTTCAAGAGCCTTGGGCCATGAAAGCCAAGCTCCCTTTTAACTGTAATTAGCAGCAGTGTGGTTTTCTTGTGCAGGTTTGTGTTTAGCTTTGTTTACCTTGTGCACCTCCTGGTTAAGTGCTACGAGCTGGAGCTGGATTTTGTGCCAAGGCCACTTCATTGCCCTCGTGTAAAGCACTTTGGGACCTCTGTTTCTGCTGAACTTTCAGCTGTGCCAGAGTGAGGTGAAGTGGCCCTTGTGTAAATAAGAAGTGGGCCCCAGGTTTTCGTTGCTGCAAATGACACATACTGTAACAAAAATAGAAGCTGACTTGTGAGATTAGGTAACAGCCAGTGACACGCTTTGTGTATGTATTTTAAAAGACAAGCTGCAAAGGAGCTCTCCCAAGTCCATCTGCTCCAGTGATTGATTTCCAGCACATCATTCTGGTGCAGTTTGTTCTTATGACGCCCCGTGCCAGGGAATCATTTGTAAATTAACACTGAAGTAGTAATGAAAGAGATGTTGTGCTGGACTGATGAAGTGTTAAGTCATGAAACTTGGAGTAATCCCAGTGTGCAGTTCTGCTGACGAGTGTATTTCCATATTGCTTAAAAACTGGCTATTGACTCACATGATACATGCTCTGTGCATTTGCCTTCTTTCACTCCACACAAGCTGTACTCTCTGCTTCTGAGGGCTGAAGCCACTTCCTTGCAAAATGAGTAATGGCCTCTGTGCACTCTGAACTTACCCTTTTGTAATACCAGCATGGCTTGGCTTGGCCTGGCTGCACTGTGTTGCAGATTGTCCTCGGGATGTTGTGTTACTCTTTCAGGAATACCTCTGAGAAGAGCCTGTACCAGGGGTATGTGGGCATCTGTAGCAACAGGGAGCTGCAGTGCTGTCGTGTCAAAACCATATCATGTGCTGCTTTCCAGCCTTTCTGATCTGATAAAAGCACCTCCTGTGCTCCAAATAATGATGGGTGGCTTTTCTTTTCTTGTTTTGCAGAAGTCAGAGGGCCACACCTCTCCCACATGATGGACAGCCAAATGAAATGTCTCAGGCTCCAGTGCTTATTTCCTGCGCTGACCAGTGAAGCTCCACTTTATTGTAAAACATTGTGCTTTACCTAATACCCTAGCCTTGTCTTTACCAAGGGAAGCTAGTCAGTCCATATGATGGAAACTATAGACTTCAAGCAAGTGCTTATTGCTCTGAGTGGCCCAGAAGTCACTGGAAGCCAGGCATTAGCAACTTGGGCCAGGTCCTCAAATCGGAACCCAGTATGTAGGAGGGTGATATTATTTGTCTATTAAAGAACAGAAATGGAATGATTCTAGAGCTTGCTTTCTATTGAAGGCTTTTAAACAGTAAATAGGTGGTTGGTGTGAAAAAGGCTGCCTTTACTGTTAGCTCACACAGCATCTCTTCTACCAACCAGAGAGTACGGCAGATAGTTTCTTATAATACCTAGTTATTTTAATTGAAAAAAAAAAAATTAATTAAATAAA
>JAOEGS010023060.1:9115-25111 GCA_025447755.1 Corythornis vintsioides
TTAATTTGAACATGGTACATGCTTTTCTGATGCTAAAAATGTAATCAGGAATTACATACCCACTTAATTTAGAGTAGTAATTAGAAGTAGGCTTTTTCCTCTTATGAGCTACATAATACACATGATAATACATTTTTCTAAAAGCTGAACTTAAATGAAGACTAATGAAAAAGCTTACTGAATCATGACTTACTTGCCATATGGAAATATATTCATTTTCACTATTTTTTTTATTTCTTTTAAAATGGTAGAAATTTTCTTGGCCTTCTGATTGCTCAGCAAATGGTTTGGATTTTGTATTTCAATAGGTTGAACTTGTCTAGTATATGATAATACTTATACTTTCCTAAAAATGGCACTTTCTAGTTCATCAAGCCCATTTCCTAAAGGATTCTGCATCTCAGTTTCATGGAATGAGGAATTGCAGTGTTGCCACAGCTCACAGTCAAGGGGACTATATTTTGCTGAATAGACAAGAAACATAAGATGTATTTTCTTATGGTGATAGACAAGATGGTAACCATCTAAAAGAAATACTCTTAACACACTTACAATGAATACAGTGCTCTTCAGTGATATAAACATATATTGTGATAAATCTCTTCCTCAGGATGCTGAGCTAGCATGCAATTCATTAAGTAAATGATTTTTTTTTTTTTTTCCTTCAGAGCACATTGTTAAATGGCAATTGTCCATTGAATAAATATGCTCTGGAGGCAGGATTGAGTACATTTATTCTGGTAAATTTAATCAATTCATGGTTGAACTCATTTTAATTTCATTGCTGAATTTCTTCTCTGGTGGAATGTTTTTAGATAGGATTCAGAGTCCCTGCACCCCCAGAGAGAAAAGGGCACTTGCTAAATGGGCTGATCCTTGCATAAACTGCTAGTGTGGGTTTGTATTAATCATATTACTAATAAACACATTGATTGCTGTTCCTGCTCATTCAATATCTTGCTATAACAGTTTCTGAGGAGCAGAGTTCTGTCCTGATTGCATCTTTTTGATAATTGCATCATGTAGTGCTATGCACACAGACCATGATAACTCTGCAGACTGATTAAGACAAGTCACAAGTCCAAGGAAGTTTTGGAGGAGAAGGATGTAGAAAAAAAAAAAAGTTACACTTAAAACTACTTTTTCCTCAAATTAGAAATCCTGTTGACTTCAATTCTGTTTTTGAAGGAGTGTAAACTAATTTTTTTTTTTTTTACCTGAGGTGTTTGGCCATTGCAAATATAAGCATCTCAAAAAGCTTATCAGGGAGGTCACAATTATTATCTACAGGAACATTCAGACAATACTGAGAATGATGGTTTAAAAATGATCAGTTTTTTTCCCTTAAGACTGGCCTGAAGGGGTGATTCTGACAGGCTGTATAATTCATTCATATTTGAAAAATTAATATGCATGAAGGGTTTCATAAGTAATTTCCTTAATTATGATTTTTATGTATAGCTCTATAAGGCTTGCACACTATTTCAGAGTGTATGTATTTTCTGTGTGTATATACACAAACACAGATACAAACACAGTTGTATATATACAGAAGTATAGCAAAGGATTTCTGGGGAAAAAAAAATAGAGATTTCCAATCTTTGAAGAATCTGTTTCTGCTCTTAAAAGATAAATACTTCAGTAAAAATGTTTTCAGAATCATAGAACATTTAAACCTGAGAATGAGGGTATGGGTTTGTACTAGCAGACATAAACAAGTCCAATCTCAATGTTAGATCAGGCTGCTCAGAATCCTACAGAACTGAATTTTATCTCCAGGGATGGAGATTACATTTTTCCTCTGAACAATCTGCGCCATTGTTTGGCCACACAGTAGATGCTCTTAACATCTGCTGAGATCTAGTTACATCTATTACTTCTCATCCTTTCACTGTGGTTGAAGCTACTTAAATTTATACTGCACTTGAATTATTTCACAGTCTTTGAGACAGCAACTCCACTTTGTAAAAGAAGTTATTCAATCATAGAAATAAGGCTTCTTCAAAAAATGAAAAATAAAACCTATGATCTTTATCAAACCATTAGTTCATTTCACAAAATGAATGAGTCTGTAAACAAACAAGGAAGGTATTGTTAAAATTCTAGTTTCTGGATAACTGACTTGGAAAAACAGTTTTTCTTTTCAAATGAGGTGGCAATGATCAAAGCCTAGATTTATTTTATTTTTTTTTCCTGTGCTTTAGTATATGGGTAAATAGGGGTGGGTTTTTTTATCCACACACAGACCAGAGAAGAGTGATTGGTATTGCTGTGTGCACTTGTTTTGAAATGGTTCATCTGAAGACATGGTTTAATCTATATCCCATAAACATGGCACACGTTATCTAGGAAAAAAACCCAAACATATCCATAAATATCAACCATTCTTTTCAAATAAGAATATGTACAGGCATTCAGAAAATAGTCATTCTCAAGAGAGATTAAATAGATGTTTTTGAGCTTTGCTTAGAAGTTACTTGTATTACATTTATACCATTCCTATCTAATGTCTACATATGATTCCTGTGTGACTTGGTCTAGGTGATCCTGCTCTGGCAGGGGGGTTGGACTAGATGATCTTCTAGTCCCTTCCAACCCCTAACATTCTATGATTCACTGTACCTATATATCTGGATAGCCCTGAATTTCTTGATTGTAACATCCCAGTGCTTAACAAATAAGTTAAACTTTGTCTTAGCATGTCTTTTTCGTATGAATGTTATGATAGAATTTTGCTTCTAAGCTTTGAGTATATGTGAGAAAAATCTATTCTACCCAATATACGAAGTATTGTATTAATCCCATTAAAAATGACAGGAAAATGAATGTAAAAGTGAGATACCTAATTAAGAGTCTAAAGTGCTTTTTATTCCCTTCATCATAACATGAAATTGAATGCTAATATGTAATAATTCTTACTCATTATTTGAAATAAAAATAAATATTGACATTCTACTTGATCTTCATTTACTGTAGAAAATTAATGATTAGCAAGAAAAATGTCCAAGCAAGATGGAAAACATTTAATGTTTATATTGAAAGCATCTCAATGTCCAAATGAATAAGCAAATATGTCCTGTGCAGTACCATGAGGAATATATTCAGGAAGTATGGCAGAGGTGTTGTGTCTAAGCTAAAAACAGTTCTTTTATTAAAATACAATTATTAGAATACCTGCTGCATATATTCAGTGTTGTAGGTCTCAGCATTGGAAATGGATGGCATTTCTTGGGTTTTTTTTACATGTAAATACAAGATTATGTTGTGTGTAATCTAGGCTATGCTCAAATCCAAGATTTCTTTCTGGAAGTTGATTATGCGAATTTGATGTCCATATTGTTATTACTTAATAGTATCCCATTTATCCACATGTTACATATTCTTTAATTAGAGAAGACATGTTGAAGTTTCTTAGTCTATGATGCACAGCATATAAGATTCAAAATCTGATTGACTGTTTCCATAATTTTTAACTATATATTTTGCTTTAACTTTCAAATTACTTAGTAAACCAAAGTCACCTTATAATTAGATTTTTAGTTGAAAGAGTTAATTAAGCAAATGAGTGTAATAAGGCCTCTGTGTTGGTGTGCATATATGCATGGATTTAGATTGGCATATACACAAACAGATCTCTGTTAATAGGTTTATCTTCTTTTCACTTTGGTGCTTTCTGAAGTAGCATCCTTTAGCAGTCTTGATGATGCTTGAAACCATTTGTGAAACTAATCACTATTACTAATCAGTTATAGAATTGTGTTTTTCCATCATTCTAAAAAAACCAAAAATTTTCAGTTATTTGTACTTTCATCAAGCTGACCTTACGAATTTGTTTGGGGTTTTTTTTCCCCCTGAAGGCTTCTGTTTTTCTCATATATTTTCTTTTTTTTTTCTTTTTTTTTTTTTTTTGAGAACATAGAGATACATTATATGCGACTTTCTCAGTTGTGGTTGTTTAGCTGTGTCTAGTCTTTTGAAAAAGTGGAAAATTTTGCTAATTTCCCAGCTATCACCATCCTCAGGCTAAAAAAGAACAATGGTAGAGATGTTTTGGTTTGGTTTTTTTACTGTATTGCCAGTGAGCAGTATATGTAGAAATACAGGAGTGTGTGTGTGTGTGTGTGTGTGTGTGTGTTTATTATTTTTCTCTTGCTTTATTAAAATAAAAAATGCATTTTAATAGTTTTCTGTACTTCTTGGATATGGTGACCCCTTCTCGTGTCCAGTTTTCTTCATATTGCTGCTGTACGCTTCATAACTCTGAAACTGACGTGTTACATCAAAATAAATTAATTTTAAATTGGTAGTAAACCTTATTCAAAGAGTTCAGGTGACAGAACATAATTAGTGATTGTTGAGTTTTATTTCATGGTATAAAAAGGAAAATTTAGGAGGTAAGAGGCTTTTCTGTGCACAAGTGTTAAGCTAGCTATACAGGTTGACCTCCTCAGTACGAGATGATGAAGACTGACTTCTGCTGTAAAATATAAATATTTTAAAGATAGAATAGAGGACATGTGGAACAATTGGAAAAACATATGTGTGAACAAAAATGTCACAATCTATTCTAAAAGTCCTAGCAGTGTTTTTGTGTAGCACAACTGCTGTAAGAAAGACAGGCAGGTACTTGGAATGGTTAATTCGGTGACCATAGAGATGGGAAATGTATCTCATTTAACTGGTCCAAAGTCAGAGAAATTAATGTACTTTGCCAGTCTTCCAAAGTGAATCTATAAGGGTGGGGGAATAATGACAGTTTAGCAGAAGAACAAGGGTAAAAATAGTCCATAATTAAATTTAGGCTTTATTATGAGACTATTTCTAGTATTGGAAGATTGATTTTTCTAGTTTTATAGTAGCATGAAATATGGCCTGAAATGGAACTTGATGATTATATGAATGACACAGCCAAGTGCTTTCATTAAAACTATTCATGTATTTCAATATGACGTTCATGGCTCCCTCTGAGCAATTTATGAGTAGCCTGTATAAAGGTTCTAAAATTGTTTGGACTAAAAATTATTTAAAGGTTTGCTTGTTGTCACTCTACCCTTATGACTGATGATGTTACTGAGCAAAACAACATCTACAACAAAAGAAAGTGTAAGTAACCAATCCAACACTGCAAGAATATATTTCATTTGAACAAATGGCTTAGCCACTGAACTCCATTATTAAGTTTCAGGCTTCAGTCACAGCTATCCAAAACTTGCTTCTTGTATGGTCACATCATTTTTGATCACCGCAGTGCTGTAGAGGTACTTTATACTATACTTCCAGCTACCTAACTGTATTTCATGCAATCATCTATGTATTTTGATTGTAATAATGGACGGAGTGAGGAGGAGCCATTTCTTGATTCAGCCTCTTTGCTACAATTGTATTAGCAACAATTAGTTTTCCTTTTTCCTCATTAGAACACACAGTGTTCTAATGTTTCTATTATTTATGTGTATATTTATTCTACTATTGGTCTCTGCTACCTTCTATCTCTGATCTCTGTATAATCAGATAAAGTGAAAGAAAGGTTCCTTGTAGAATCTGGAAAAATGTGTGGAGTTTATCTTCTGTTGGCTTTATTTTCATGTGTTTCTGTTTTCCTTTGCATTCTGAAAAAATGTCAGATACTAGTAGTGATATTATATGCTTGGGCTGTTTGCCATCTTATCAGGAGTGGTGCACATTTTATATTTCAGATCTGTCAACTTGGCTTTGTTTTATAAAATTCTCATCCCCTGATGCCTTTTTTTGCCATCTGCTAGCCTTCACAAAGTTACCCTGAGAGCCTGATGGCATGCCATAGATGTTCTCTCACCATTTGCATTCCTGAAAGCTTTTCAAAAACACCCATTCAATATGTAAAATTCATATTTGTTGGGGCTGTTTGCAGTTATTATATAAACTTAATGAATTTTTTTATTACATAGGGCTCACCTAAGGTATGGACAAAGTAGCTCATTATCATCAGAAGCTCTGATTTTGCTAATGTCTAAATATGATAGAATTGGGTAATAGTGGAAAATAGTTGCCTTCCTTCTGTCCTCCTCAGAGAAATGAGGAGGAAAATTACTATGCTGGGAGGTTATTCCCCTCTGGCAACAATTAAGAGGTTGGGTACCTGTGGTCCTAGAATATCTTATTTCAGCCTGTGGTACTGGATCTACAAATTTCTAGCTTACAATTAGCTGAAAAAGGCTAGAAAGTTGGCAGGAAAAATAGTACATGCAAAAAAGTAAGGAGGCTATATATATATGTTTACACAGAATGTGGTTGGTTAGAACTAGTAAACAAATTCATCTAGTCAAACTCAGATGATCTTTGTCCCAGGATGTAGGATGAAGTTACATTCCAGCTTTATAAGAAAACTGTAATTAAACATATACTTTTTATGCACTGCTTTAATACAGTAACCTCATTATGAAAAATTATTTACCCTTGTGCAAATATTCCACATTTCTACTGAAATGTCTGAAAAATTTATTTCTGTGAGACAGATTTCTTCTTAGGTACAGGGTAAAACAGAAGGTACATTCTGGATATTCTCTTGGTTCTCTGGCTTGTAGTGAAATATTTCTGAATGTCCTTTTACAAGCAGAGGATTGTGACTGGTCAGTCTATGCATTCACAAATAAATAATAGCAAAAGCAGAGATAGAGATATAACTTTCATTATTTGCTCCATCAGTGTGTAGTAGGAATTGTCATAAATAGAGTAAATAATCAAGATCCAGTAAACTAAATGGCATGATGTAACAGATTACTAATGAGACCTTTCTCTTGAAAAAGTATGAAGATGTGACATGAGCACTCTTCATACACTGAAAGGCCAAACTTCACCCAGCTTTGATTCATATTGTTGGCTGATATGTCAGGTGCTGCTGCTGCTGCTGCTGCAAGGACAGGAGTAGGAGCAGGTTAAACCAGCTAGTGCAGATGGGGCAACCTCTCTCCAAAGGAGTTTCATAGATTCATAGATATTAGGGGTTGGAGTTACTGCTCCTTCACTCTGTGACAGGCTCCTTCTCTCACCTTTGCTGATGTGGCAGCAGAAATGGGCAAGAGGTGAGCAAGAGCTTGTACGACAAGAGGGAGAAGGATTGGTAGTTTTATCAATGGGAACCACAGTCAAGTAACTGCCATTTACCTATTTCCCAAACTGCCTTTAAACAGTTTTAGCCTCTACTAAAGAGAAAACCTCAGTGTTAAAAATGGGAGTACTGAACACTGGTTTAGGTTAAGCTGTGGGCTTAGTGAAGTTGCAGTTGACACCAATAAAAATTCTGAAAGGACACTGTTTGAGAGCTTGACTACTTAAGGCTGAAAAGGAGAGTTTGTGTTAATTACTTTTGAAGAGCAGCTTATATGAAGAACTGCAATCAAATTTCCTAAAACTGTCTATTATTTGATTTAAATCTAGTGGCAGTGACATAGTTTTAATTTATAATTTTTTTTCTTCCATCCTGGAAGTTTTCTACAAAGGAATTTTGGTAATGCATACAACTAGGCTAAGAAAAATGTTTTTAATCTTGAAGAAAAAAAAAAAAACAAAAAAACAAAAACATAAATACTCATTTGTTTTACAAAGTATTCCCTGAGATAATCTATATATAGTGAACTAAGCTGTAATATCTTTGCTTGGTACTGAGTTCTAATCACTGTTATTGATAAAAGATAATTCTAAGGTATAAGAGCCTCTTCATTACTTGACTTAATTCATTTAGTATTTCAAAAGCTCTGGAATGGAAAATTCACCATTAATATGTAATGGTGAATTGTGAAGATATTTATACCGGTGTGATTGATTTTTGCATTTCATATTAATTCGAGCTGTAATTTAATTTTTATATTGCTTTTACAAAGTCACTATTAATATCATAGGAAGACTTATTTCTATACTGCCAATTGTTATTATCACTTGCATTATAGATACAGATGCATATCCAATAATTAGATACAAGAAAGCATGTCATGCTTCCCTGCTATAATATTTTCAGTCAATAACTCTTCAATATCAAGATCCTTTCTACTCCATTTTAACTTTCCAACCTTAGCTTCTGGCTAAAGGGGTGCTGTTTGGCTCTATTTCTTCTGCCTTCAACTTCTTGATGAATTTGCCTTTTACAGAGTATAAAGAAAATGTTGGGGGGGGAAATCTAAGGAAACTAATTTTTCATGTTCTTAATACCTATTAAAATGCATGCTAACTATTAAGTGATATTTCTTTTCATATTATATAAAAATTGACTGTAGATATTTGTGGATTAGTTAAATCATTTGGCCAACTGTTTTTAGGTAAAGCCAGATTTTTAAAAAAATTTGTTTCTTACATTTTCTCTTTTATAATTTTTATATTAATTATGTTGTTCTTATTTTCTTTGCTATTTTTAGCCTTATGTGGTGGAGATGTTAGAGGACCAAGTGGAACTATTTTATCTCCTGGTTATCCTGATCTGTATCCTAATTCACTGAACTGTACATGGACTGTGGATGTTACCCATGGAAAAGGTAAGTAAATCCTTTTTTCTTTTCCACTTTTTTTTAATATACAAGTCTAGTATTCTGTGCTACAGATGTAGTTCTAGGTTAGCAGCAATGATCTAAGAACTGCAATACTAATTTGGGGGTTTGTTTATTTTCATGGTATCAATTCCTAGAATTCCAGGTGTTGACTAGGGCCTAATGCTTTCCAGAGAACAGGAAGTCCTTAAACATTTCTGGACCAAGTAACAGATAGTTGGATGTGTGCACATCAATTGGTATAGGTGAAAGAGGATGAACACTTCAGTGCTGCTGAGGAAATGTGTTATCTTAGAGAGATTCACTGGAAGTAATAATTTATATTGGCTTGGTATCAACAGAGGAATCTGAAGTGAAGGTTTAAGTGAAGATGGTGTTGCATCTTCTGGCCTAAAAAAAATGAGGCTGATTTGAGGGGAGTTATTTTTAAAATTGCCCAATATCCTAAATTTTACATTATGACTAGCTGTTGATAATAAAATATCAGAGAAGAGTCCTGTTCTTTTGAAGAAACCGTTTTGGCCTACCAGGACACATTTCCAGAATGGCAGCATATAAATGGCAGATTAATATCAATTCATGAATTAAGGAATATAGTTTGGAATTAAATGTAGAGGGGTAAAATAAATAATGGAAGTCAATAAGATAACATTTAGACAAGTAAGAACTTTATAATGACTGATCACAGAAGCTGAGGGAGAGGAGACTTGTAAGAAAAGGGTGGTTATTTGTTGAATGAAGATATCAGGATAAAGATGTGCCACTAGTTTTAACTTTTCCTTGAAAGACTCTGTTATTTCAAAGAAATGTAAGACACGTAGGAGAGGTTGAAAAATGCTTAGGACAAAAGTGGAAGCTTGTGTTTCCAGGTAGTAAAATTTCCCTGGAGTAGCATGTCCCGATTACTTTCAGATGAAAGGTTTTGGGACTAGATGCAAAGACATGAGTTAAACTTCTAGATTTCTGTTTGCATTTTATTTTAAATACAATTGAATAGTACAATTGTACTATGAGTGGAAAGAGATGGAGAAGCATATGGATTTAAAGTTAAGGGAAGGTGAGAGATACAGCTGTCATAGGAGAATGTGAATATTAATAGGGTGAGGTGATGATAACACAAATGAGAATTCCAAATGTAACACTAATAAGAATACAGAAAAAAGAAAGAAAGGGAGAAGGAAGGCAAGTCTGATTCTGAATTTCATCAGTTTTCTCTGTGAGGGCATGAAAAATGTGACAAAGTATAGTGATGATGTATTCCTCTAAGAAAGAGTTATTGAGAAGAATAAGACTTCATTTGCAGAGAATCATGCTGATCTGTGATCCTCTTGTTCTGTTTTGTACAAAGAGCATGATAGTTTCTTATCTGGATGTAAAATCTCTCTAAATCATTGCTCTAGCTATTCTGCTTTCACTTCTTGCTGCCAAATGATGCCATTGTGTCAATATAATTTGCTTATAAGTATCCATGGTGAAAAAGAATTCTAAGCCAAGATCAGATGTTACATTTACCCTTGTTGTGGCAAGGTATGATACATGGCTTTTAGAGTTGTAGCAAGGTAAGTTACTGTGGATCTTTTGCCATGGAGAAAGGATGTGGGAAATAATGTAACTTCTTCTGCATATAAGCAAGAAAGACTCATAGAAACTGTAAGAGAACTATTAATCCTGCAGTCATTTAGTTTGCACTCTATCTGAAAAGTCATTGGGTAAACAGCCCAAGCTGTTTGATGTGGGACTGGAGAGATGTAGAAGAGATGGATGTTTAGCTTCATGGAATGTTATGTGACTAAAAATCATGTAAATTCTGTGGAAAACATGACTCCAGATTGTGACATATTTTTCCAGATTCTTCAAAAACACTTTATTAACACTTTATTTTTTCTTAAAATAAAGACGGGATTATGAAGGAAAATACTCGGACTTTTGTGGGTTTTTTTTTTTAAAAAAAAGTAACTTTTTTGTGATTTATCATTTTTCTTGAGCCATCAGCTAGAGAAATATCTAAAAGTTGGGATAAATAAAAGCTGAAACTCTGTGTAATTGCATGTTACATGAGGCTATTGAAAAAACTACCATAAGCATATGAATGGTTTCTTTTGAGGAAGAAAACCTTGTTCTGGAAATGTCATTTTCTGCTCTATTTCATGTCTAATATAATTCTAACTTATAGAACATTAAGGAGTATCATGTACTGGCCATTAAGTAGTGAAAGAATTTCAATTATTTCTTAAAAATGATGACAGATTTGTTTTCACTTTCTGTTTTGTTTCTTTTTGTTTCTTTTCAAAATTTGGTAGCTTTATGTTAGACAGCAAATGTATATAACATTAACAAGTTTGCAACTTCTGACTGCTATTATATAATAGCAGGCAGTTAAACGTATACATTTAGTTAATATTTGTATTTTACATCTGATTTAACTAGAGAATAGAACATTCACTTTAAATAGAATATGTCTAATAATTGGTATTATTTATGAAGATAAAAGGAAGCTTCTGTGGTGACAATTATTGTATTTTGTCTGTGCTTAGCATGCAATTCAATATATAGTAAACTGAAATTTATGGCATATCAATGGTATATTTTAAACCATTTACTAATAGTATAGTTAATTTACCCATCTACCAACAGTCTGGATTGTAGTATTGAGAAATGACAGTAGAGTGTTTTGTCTTCCTGTCTTCATCTCAGATTTTAAATATTCCCCTTAAAATGAAAAGGGCATGTGAGTCAGAATGAGAAGGAGTCTACCTGAACATAGCTTTTAAAATTCTTGTCTGGAGAAGACACAATCTGTCACATAGCATATATTAATGTGATTAGAATATTTTCTGAAGAAAACTAAATTGTACATCTACTGCTGGGATATACCTTAGGGTTTTGCTTAGAAATGTCATCGCAGTCTGGAAAATTGATTAAAACATTCCCTTGAGTTAAACCTTGAGTTTGATGTTTGAATAATACCCGTTGAAGCTCAGCTGTGGTTCACAGGAATTCCATTATTTTGGGTTACTACCATAACATTTTCTTTGGCATTTTTTATTGTTTTTTGAAATATATATACATGCGTAAAAAGGGCCAAAATTCATTTGGAGTGCAGTAAATGCAAGAAATATGGCCTGATTTTCAGCCTCATTATATATATATATAATATATCACATTTTTTCACTTAACAGTTTTCAATTAGATCAATTTACTATTTCCCTCAGTTCCTGTCTTTGTTTTCAGTACTGAAAGGTCCTTGACCCAGGTATCCTTATAAACCAAGTGTCCTTACATTCCAGATAAATTTATAAGCTCTATATACTAGGTGTGATGGAGTTGCATTACATAAATATTTAATGTCATTTGAGACAGCCTCAGGGATCCAATATATTGTAAATTAAAAAAAGTAAATATATTGTAAAATTAAATAATAAAACAGGAGAATTGTAATGAGATCTTCTAAAGCTCCATGTGATGTATAGAAAAGATAACTTCTTACATCTAAAGGGGAATGAGGTTCCTATATTTAGACAACTGAGTCAAGCACAGTGTCTAGCCTCAGTCTTGGTTTTTGTTACCCTGTTTGATAAGTTCTTAGAGGGAGGGGAGTGGGGAAGTAGGACGTTTGGTTAAATTCTGTCCACTATTAGAAATCTGTTGTCCATGAAAATACTTGAAGATCATTAATCATTAATACCTTAATCTTCAGTCACATGAATGGATCTTCCTAAATATTACATCATTGGATGTATTTTAGAAGCCTGTTTCATTGGTTTAGAACTTAATGGCAGAACTGAAGATACTATTACATGATAGGTCTTCATAATTTAAGCTCGATAATGTCTTCTGTTTCTTTTTCTTGTGTTTTCTGTGTGTTCCTCCAAAAGAAATGCATTAAAAAGGAATTTGATTATCTATCTTGACCTTTAAGCCTTTCTATTGCTATTGTGTTCCAGGATATATCTTCCTTTCTAGAGATATGATTTATATATGTTACTTTGAAAAAAAAAAAGCAAACCCCAAACCAAAAGCATGCTGTTGACATATTCCACATCTTAAGACCTCCCTTTTTTGAGCAGGAATTGCTTTTGTTACTGTATGTGCCATTAGTCACAAAATAATGTAATTTATTTTATAATCTTTGCTTTCAGTGTTGCTCTAGAAGTATACTGGGAACTGAAATAAATTATCTTCTCCTTTCTACCATAAGCAGTTTGTAATTTTTGAACATTCATAGTGCATCATTGGATTTTATGTAAAAATACAAGCACATATCTTTTGAATTCTATAAAACATCCATTTTTTACAGCTAAAGGCAAAGGTGAAAGATGGCAAAAGTCAAGAAAGACACTAATTTTCAGAAAAATTTGGTTATCTGCATTTTTCAGAATGATTGTTCATTAACTTAATCCTTAATTACACTGATGTTAACAGTGTGATATTGAAATCTAATTCTACTTTTTCTAATAGGAGTGCAGTTCACTTTCTACACCTTTCATTTGGAGGATCATCATGACTACTTACTAATAACAGAGAATGGCAGTTTCACACAGCCATTGGCACGCCTGACTGGCTCAGAGATTCCTGCTCCAATCAATGCTGGACTCTATGGAAATTTTAGGGCTCAGTTGCGCTTTATTTCAGATTTTTCAATATCATATGAAGGATTTAATATTTCTTTCTCTGGTAAGGAAATATGTGTAATACTGGCTCCTGGAAAATCTTTTTTTTTTTTTTTTATCAGTGTTTTCTGGGAAAAAGAAGGAAAAGTTTAAAATGGAAGTGATTTTGATGAATACATCTACCAAATATTAAAATTATATGAGCTATTTCCTAACCACAGTTTCAAAGCAATCAAACCTCGTGCCTCTGTAGAGACATTTCAGCTAAATGACAAATATAATGGCTGTAAACTGTTAAAACACATTATCAAGGATGAGGGGAGGAAACAGAACAAATCTCATTTCAGTTAGTGAAATTCCAGATAAGCTTGTGTCAATACTTGAAGCTTTTATGCTATGCCATAGTTTCATATCCTGGGACATTTATGGTTCTTACAACAGTGCATACATAGCACAACATGCTGTGTCATCTAAACATTGTGACTGTCTTCATTAGTCTTCAGT
This sequence comes from Corythornis vintsioides, assembly GCA_025447755.1. Classification (NCBI taxonomy): domain Eukaryota; kingdom Metazoa; phylum Chordata; class Aves; order Coraciiformes; family Alcedinidae; genus Corythornis; species Corythornis vintsioides. The sequence goes on from JAOEGS010023060.1 coordinate 22,746, forward strand.
GTAGTGCAACTGCTAATTTAGCACATTCACTTTGTTTTCAAATCTGCAGTCTGTACTGATAGTCAGATGGACATATACAGAAATTACTAGCCTGCAAGATTACAAATATGACTGATAAAAATAATGTTTTCACTTGTACAAACTGACTTGCTCTCTTATTCTCAGAGTACAATCTTGAACCCTGTGAAGATCCTGGAATCCCACAATTTGGTAACAGAATAGGATTTAATTTTGGAGTGGGAGATATTTTGACATTCTCCTGTTCATCTGGATATCGTTTAGAAGGAGCTTCAGAGGTTATTTGTCTTGGTGGTGGCCGACGAGTGTGGAGTGCACCTCTGCCAAGGTGTGTGGGTACGTGGTCAGCTGCTTTCATTTGCTTGTATGTGTAGTCATTGTCCAATAATTTGCAGATTTACAGCATGGAAAAGCATGGTAATACACCTTTACTTTTTAATGTGCTCTCATTTTATTCATATCTCGTCCAAGTTTGTTTAAATCTTTTCTTAAATATATAAATAATATATTTATAAAGTATATATAAATTATCAGTGGTCTTCATAGCCTATGCCTGAAAGCATTTAAATCTGAGAGCACAATGCTTACGGTTCTTAATGTGGTTAATAGGCTAGAAAAACTGGGTGTAAATTTGAATAAGCATTTACCAGTTCACATGCCTAATAAAGACTTTTTTTTTTCTTTTTGGTCAATGAAAGCTTCCAATCGATTCCTGTATTACAAAATTGTGTGAAGAGAGTTAGAGCACTTAAACCAAAGTTATTCTGTAAAACTAGATCCTTGAATAAGAGTGCAGCTAACTTGGGCTTGCTACGTAAGTTAGAGAACCACATCATCACAATATCCAAAGAATGGTTGTTCTGGTTTTAAAACACTATCCAAGATAACTGAGAGGGAATATTTTCTGATGATTCCTAACACTTTCCACTCATTGTAGAGGTAGCCTACAAATGCAGCTTTGACTATAAACTGAAGTTTTAATGGCTAATAACGTCTGAGTTGAATTCTTCCTAAATGTCTTTATTTTCAATTCTCTTGAGAACTGTTCAAACAACAACAAAATCGCTAAAAAATAGGATTGTTCCTTAAGTGACTATATATGTATATATATATATTTAATTTAGTATATGCTGTAGGAAACCCTTATATCTGTATCAATATGCATTTAAAATATTTTATTTGAAGACATAATTTAAAGGTTCAGTAATGTGATTAATAAACAAGGGTTTTTTTGTTTGAGCTGGTAAATATTTTACCATAAGAATAATAATGAATGCATTAACAGTTGTGAATATGGGTTAAATTTTAGTAATAAATTTCTGCAAGTGTTAGTATATTGAAAAAGAATTGGAAAATTATCAGTAAATAAGAACTTGTGCAGTAGCATAAATAAAATATTACTATTTATTTTTCATGACAGAAAATGTTTGTTTATGTGTTTGGAGTTGGGGGGAGGGTTGGAAGAGAAGAGCTAGAATACAAGATACAAGGAATTATTTTCCAGTCAACATATTTTCTCCTTATCTTTGAAAATTAGACATGGTATCTATTAGAACAACTTAGCCATTTTCCCCTCTGTAAATATTAAACTTCGATAATTTTTGCTTAAATTATATGCCATATTAATGTAAGTCAAACAGCTGCAGAGTAGAAGCTCCCATTGACCACTCTTTAAAATAGATTCTAAAGTCTACATATTGTTACTGTTGCTTGTGTTCATATTTTTCTGCCAAAATCTTTCAAGAGCTTTAATGCTTCCGATAACATATATATATTTTCACATACAAAAAACTTATCTGGAAACTGACCACTGTTTATAGTATTTGTGTTCAGCTTGTCAATACAGCACAAGAGAGACACAGATAAATTGGAACAAGCTTCTTGGTGGCCCATCAAGTTGGATGGAAGTTGGAGCACTGAAAGAGTGCTAAAGATGAGAGCAAAGTGTCATCTCTGCCTGAACAGACAGCTTTGTGAGGACTTAATAGCAGTTCTCAATAGCTGTGAGATCATTAAGAGGGTCAAGCAAGGTTCTTCACAGTGATTTATGACAGGGACATGAAAGGAAAAGGCATAAATTGAAATAAAAAGGTTTCAGACTGGAAATAGTGAAACCGTTTCCCAAAGAAAATGTTGAACATTGGAACATAGTGCCTGAAGAGTTTCTGCAGTCTCCATCCTTGGAGGTTTTCAAGATCCAGCTTGTTAAAGCCCTGAGCAACCTGGTCTGACATCAAGGAAGGATTGAGCCTCCTTTGAGCAGGAGGCTGAACTAAAGACCTCCTATGATAACTTCAGTCTGCAGGAGGTTTCTGAGCTCTGTAATGAGTCCTGCTGCTTTTTCTAAA
>JAOEGS010023061.1:0-29970 GCA_025447755.1 Corythornis vintsioides
AGGAGGGTCTTAAGTGTCTCCAGAGATGGAGACTCCACAACCCCCCTGGGCAGCCTGTTCCAGAGCTCTGTCACCCTTACTGTGAAAAAGTTTTTTCCTTGTGTTGACCCTAAACCTCTTGTGCTTCAACTTACTCCAGTTGCCTCTTGGATGACACTGAGAAGAGTCTGGCTCCATCCTCTCTACACTCACCTTTAACACATTGATAGACATTGATGAGGTCCCCCCTCAGTCTCCTCCGGGCTAAAGAGCCCCAGCTCTCTCAGACTCTCCTCATAAGGGAAATGCTCCATTCACTTAATCATCTTGGTGGCCCTGCGCTGGACTCTCTCCAGTAGTTCTCTGTCCTTCTTGAACCGGGGTGCCCAAAACTGGACACAGTATTCCAGATGGGGCCTCACCAACACAGAGTAGATGGGGAGGAGAACCTCCCTCAACCTGCTGGCCACACTCTTCTTAATGCATCCCAGGATGCCATTGGCCTTTTTGGCCATGAGGGTGTATTGTTGGCTCATGGTCATCCTCCTGTCCACCAGGACCCCCAGATCTCTTTCTCCAGAACTGCTCTCCAACACATCAGCCCCCAGCCTGTACTGATACACAGAGTGAGAAAACAAGATATGCAGAAATAAAATAGCCAATTTTCTTTCTCTTCCTTTCTAAAGATATATCTTTATGTCATCCGCAATGGGTCATTACTGTACCATTGTAATGACTGGTACAAACACTGAGGTAGCAGTGAAGCTGAAACAACACCCCATAAATATCCCCAGTTTGTTTCCTGCAAGACAGGTTTTCCCCCTTTCCCCCCTCAAATGTAGTTTAAAGCTTGATCAACGAGCCCAGCCAATTCTTGTGACAGAAGCCTTCTTTCCCTTTGAGAAAGATGTACCCCATCTGGCGCCAGCAAGACCAGGTGTCATATAAACTCCGTGATCAAAAAACCCTAAATTCCAACAGTAGCACCAGTCTCTCAGTCATGTTTTAATTACATGTGTTTTTCACCCTCTTTCTGTATTTTTCCCCACTACTTGAGGCATTGATAAAAAAACTACCTGTGAAGTAGAAATGAACAGCCAAGGTTAGAAAGTGAAGATAGTGCTGGGTCAACACTGGCTTGAATCAACCTGAACTGATCTGAAATGGCATCTGAATTGAGTGTGTGGCTGCAGCTGTCTACACCTCTCTTAAATATATTGGAAAGTACCCTGTGTTGAAAGCAAGGTGAAGATAGGAATTTGTTGGGTAGGTCTTCTGCCAGTTCATATTGTTCTGTATATAAATTATATCAATCTTGCAAATAAAGTAGATGTGAATGATGGATATACTAACTTCACTGAACCTGAATTAATTTATACTAGCTACAAGAATTTACAAGTTGCCCGTAATCTTCCTAAAACCCAAAATACCTATTTTCTACTGACATTAAACAATGGTTTAATCTCAACTGCTTACTGAACTCCTTGAATTAATACGATAAATCATAGGTTGTTGTGCTCTATAAAACTGCTCAAGAAATGGCCCACTGCTAGGCTTCCAAATGGGCATCAGGCATTGTCATATAGTGCCTAACAGGTGGAAGGGTTCTGTTTACTGATGCTGCAGAGCAGTCATCTTCTTATCTGCACTTCCAACTGAGCAGGCTTTTGGCTGTATGTGGTGTGTGCAATCTATCTGCTCCTACCAGGGAAAGTGGAACTGCCCACAAACACGTCAGCTGCATGATTTGAGAGATCTGGCTGCTTTGGTCACCTCATGTGCAGCACAGGAATAAAAAACCCCCAAGTTTCTTGAATGAGGAGGAGACAGGCATGTTTTTAATGCAGAGGAGGTACAAATAATTTGTAGTATTAAGAAACGTCTAGCAGACAATTACTGACCACTAGAGGGGATCACACGAGTGGAGAAGAACTTGAATATACTGCATAATAAATGCTTTCCTCTTAACACAAGCTTGGCTACATGTGATGTGCTGTATGTACACAGTTTAAAAATGATTAAGAGAAGAAAGCACTTTATGCATGCTTAAGGTGATATAAGAAGCTTATATTAATTGAGTTTGAAGCAGATCAATGGCAGGTTTAATCGTTAAAATGAAATAACTTCACAGATTTTTTTTTTTACCAGTTAAAATTAATACAGGTTAAACCTGTTCAACATCCATCTGTAAAGAAGTACTAGCCATTCAATAGGCACTGTTTTTCAGACTTGCTGACATTTAAACAAATGTAGCCTGCTTGTTAAAAGCTAATGTTAAAATGCTTTTACACCTCCTATAAACTCCTCATCATCAAGGATAATTTGGGAGTATGCACCCCAGGCAGTATCGACTTAATTACATCACTGTGGAACCAGACTGCAAGTTAAAACTGATCTACTGATATACTAACTTCACTGAACTTGAATTAATTTATACCATCTACAAGAATCATGCACATCAGTTTAAAAGCTACCTACTGAAATTGAAGCTGACCTCCCATCATAAAGATTTAATTTAGAAATCATCCTTCTAACATCTCCCAGACCAAACCAAGCCACCTGAAGTAGTGACATTGAGGTTTTCAATCCAAAATCAATTATTCTGAGAAGTAAGCACAGTGATAAATTCTGCAGAATGAAAATTTTAATTTCTTGAAAATGTACTGCTCTCCAGCTGCTTTCTGGGCGCACATGTCTCTTCACAGATGTTGGGGGAGAGGTCAGAACCAGGCAGCCATCAAGAGCTTGCACAGTGACTGCAATGTACTGACAAGTCCTCTTTTTTCCAGTACTTGTCTAAGGAAACAGTAGCTTTTAATTGTCATCAAGTTGGAATCAAATGAAGAAGGCATAGCCTAGCTCTGTAATGTTATATACTTAATTGCACCTGGCTGAAGTTAATGAGATTTTTGCCATTTACTTTAGAATGAGCAGGTATGGGTCTAAATATTTCAGTGAGATATGTTCATACCTTTTAGCACCATTGATAAGAATAAATACCTTGCAGACCAGACATCTGATCATGTTTACGTGCTTCTGGTTTTTTTCCTAGTGGTGCATAGCCAGTGAAAGAACCTACATTTCTTTTTGCTTAAGTACAGTCTCACATTGAATACATTAATACACAACCGTATAGCAAGAAAGGTGTTGACCATAAGCAGCTTTACAAAAGGAAAGCTGAGCAACTCATGGAATTTCCAGCATCTTGCACCTCTGTCAGGGGACTCAATATAATTACCTTCTCACTCCCAGGACAATCATTACACAGTTAGGACTATGTATTTCTGACATTTCTCATGGATTTTTTTTTAAAGAGGAAGGCAGAAAAGGATTTTTAGTCTGTAGGTGCCCAGTGAACATTTATTTGCAGAAGAGGCTGTTCAGTATTGGTCATAATTTTGTAGACAGCATTCCATAACAAATTAGACTGATGCCTCAAAATAGTGAAACATATGAAGTGAGCAAAAAGAGACAGACCTGCAGTAAGTCTTGCCCCTGCTACAGTAAATGTTCAGCCTGGCAGGACAAAGCAATGAATATTCCAAGTTCATATTTCACATTCTTTTAAAAATAAACCATGCCCATTTTGCTCTTCAGACCATATGGCATGAGTCATTTCAGTGGAGCATTCATCGCATCATGATTGACACTGGCATAATTTCTTAGAAGTGGTTGGGCTTCACTGTGAGGAGCTTAATTTATTACAGCCGTTCTATGTTCATTGAAAGGTAACTTTATTCATCTCAGTTCAAAACGAGAGTTACAGAAGTGAAAAAGAAAAAAAAAAAAGTGCTTCTGCTTTCAGACTTTCTGGTTGAAAATTAAACTCATAAATGTACACAAACTTATTTTGAGATTTTATACTCATGTATGAGGTAGCTATAGGTGCCTGTTTGATAACTCTGTTTTGAGGAAAGCACAATAAAATCTTATGATACTTCTTATGCAAATACCAATTTAATTAAAATATGCTGAATATTTATATGGTAACAAAAGTATGTAACCAGGTGTGTGAGTTGCCTGACAGGGATTTTCTGAGGTCAGAAACCTGTTATGGAGTCCCTACAACCTATGTCTATAGCACTGATGGGTTCTTCAGGAAAGCATGTGTGCGAAGGCAACCAGAGGCACTATCCTGACTCCATAGTGAAATCAGGCATATAGATTTGCAAAAGCTTTCTCTTTCAGCTCACAAGATGTATTTATTTTTATCACTACCTGTTCTTTATTCCATAGATTTGTCAGAGTTAATTTTTTTGGTGGGTCTTTGTTTGTTTGTTTTGGTTGTTGTTTTTTGTGTAGTTGCCCCCCCCCCCCCATCTTCTTTCTGATGAGGAGAACAGAAATTAGAAAGAGTAAGATCTTTTGCATAAAGTAAGACAATGATTTATCTGCTAGTCATGTACACAGTGTGACCTTTGGAAATCACTTAAAACTCTTTGTGCTTCAGGTCTAAAAAAGTGTTATCTGGGTAGTAAAGATGATAGACTAGAACTTAATAAATTTAATAACTAATAATAATCATAATGCTCTCCTCAACTGATAAAATGTAGTGTCAGAATATCTGCCCTAGTTAAACTAAAAGACAGGAAACACGGGATATTTTTAATTGGTGGAAATAGTTTACTTCTTTTTAAAAACCCCAAATCAAAACATCATAAAGTGGCAAATGTTGGGTCTTGAATGTAAAGCTGAGTTTCAAAGCATGAGACATCCATTTCACTAGGGCCTGACTCACAAGTCATACTTCACAATTTGTAGCAAAATGGTATTCTTAACATATTGGAATAAAGATTTTTAACAAGCTTCCATCTGTTAAACCAGCAAGTTGGCTTGGTCTGATCATTCTTGTTGTTTTAATAAATAGCCAGCATAATTTTTCAAACCACAGCTTTCAAATTAGTTTGGAGGATTTCAACTTGCAGTACTTAGGGCCAGTTTTGAAAGGATTACATTGCTTATATTGCTTATATGTTCAGAGGAGCCTACACCACAAAGAGGGCCCAACCTTGGAAGAAAGGCATACCAGTGCCATTTAGGAAGGGTGGGCTGAGAAGTGACCTCAGGACAGCCACTTCCTTGACTAATGATATTGCAAGTGAGACGTAATTGGTCTCAAACAGGAAGGGAGTGAACTACTAAAGTTCAAAAGCAACTCCCTGTCTGGAAGGTGTGTTTGCACAGAAAAAGAAAAAAGCTACTTTGTTAGCATGGGAAAATGAACTGAGGGCATATTTGCCTTTTTGTTGTTTTGATTTTTTTTTTTTTTCCAACAGCACAAATGAAAATGTAAACAGAGAAATGTACATGAAATGAAATTTTGCTTTTCCTTCTTTAAAAGAAGACACGCTTCTAATACAAAAGCTTCAGCAGTGTTACACGAGAAGTTTTCAGGAAGCTTGGTAATTGTAAACTTGGTAATTTAACAAGCAAGATTAGAACAAATATTAGAATGTTTTGCATTCCCTGACAGAAATTCCCTTCTAGATAGGGACTTAAATTCCATACCAAAGTGTGACTTGGATGTAAATCAGCATAAACTTGTAATTCTGAAACTGTAAACAGGCTACTCACCTCTGTGCCTAATAATTTGGAAAGTTAATAGTGACATAGCAATAATGGGAATAGATAATCATGTTTTGAGGGAAAAAACAAACATTACCCCTAATTTACCTAGCTAATCCCAGCACTCACTACTGCCAAATTCCTTTTCTTTCTAATTGCTGCATGTGAGAACAGAGAAAATTATTTCAATATCATAAATGGCTTTCTCTTGACAACAGACCTCAAATTAACAATTTGTTGTACTTACAGTCATTAAATATGAAAACTGCCAGAGTTTATGGATAACATGACTGAAAGAATATAAAGAGGAGACAACAGGAGGCCATGAGAGGGTGTGAGAAGGGACAGTTAACGTATGTATATGTATTTGATCATTTGATATTATTACTATTAAAGGTTAAAGCAGAACATCAATAAAGTTAATGGTCCAGAGTAAAGCATTCACAAAGCCATCAAAGAGAAATCACAGTGGGACAGGTGAGTTAAAAAAAAAAAGGTTAAAAAAATTACTAAATATTAACAGCTAAAAAGATATACTGGCTAGAAAGACTAAACGTTTGCTTTATGCCCCATGCATCTCAAGTCCTGAGTAAGAGAATGATCCAAAATAGGGACTGGTGAGGATTTTGATGGTAGCCTCAAACCCATACCATCAGATGTTCTCTTATGACACAGCAGAAAAAAATTAATTGTTAAGTCTGTCATCATTTCTCCATCTTCTCTGGTTCTACACCCAAACCCATCAGTTTCTCACGCATGCCTTTCTGGGGTGTTTGATCCAGAGTTTTTCTCCTTCTCAATCTTGTCGTTGCCCCAGTTCCCCTCATGAATTTCAAGAGACTGCAAAGCACAGGAAGTTCTAAATGTTCAGTGAAATGGTTGCTTAAATAATCTAATCTACATGAAGCAGCTGGGCCAACATGGTTGAAGTAGTAAAAAAATTGAGTAAATTAAAGGAGCATGAAGCATTTGATTCCATATGATTAAAGTCTGACAGTGTTAGAAAAAAAAAATAAATTATGAGATCTTTAATTCAGTCTTCCTCTCATGGAAAAATGAATAAAAACACATACATGTACATATACATATGGATATATAAAAGCAGGTCACTAATTTATGTTTGAGTTTAGCAGTAGGTTTAGTTCTTGGTCTCTCTTTTTAAAATGAAAAACTGTTTTTGTTTTTGTATTGTTTTTGTAAAAAGTTCTTAACCTAGTTCTAGTGGATTCTCCTAGAAAAAGGAAGAACTTCAGAAAGCTTATTTTGCTTCACCTTGAACTGCAGAGCTTTTTTTTTGTTTTTAATAGTAACTCAACCTTTTGGTTTTCTTTCACCTCTTTCACACACACCACACTCCCTCCCCCCCACCACTCCCGTTGCTATTCCTTGAGAAGTGTGGGTGGCCGATGAAGCAGTGAACATCACATAATGTCACTTAGCAACCTGATGTTCATAAATAGCAACAATCATTTTTCTAATGTCTATTTTTCCCCATCAGGGAAAATGCTTAGTCCCAGTCCATTCTGACAGTGCCAAATTCTTCCAACATATTTATTATACCATATAATATTTATTATACCAGCTTATACTTTCCTCTTTTTTTAGGTCTGATTCCAAATGATGATAAGTATCATGGCTGAAGCTCTTAGAAGGCTTCTACTATATTTCTGAGTTTACTGGTTAACACATATTGATGAGTGCACCCTTGAAGGTCGGTAAGAGTAGCCTCTTGTGCCCTTTCCCAAATGTCTGCATTGCATGAATCTGAGATGACCTCAACATTTCATGGTGAGATGAAATCAGAAGGATCATCCACAAATTACCTTTTTTTTTAAATGCCTCTAGGGAATACTCAGGAAGCTCAGAAATTATTAAATTCTTTCAGAAAGAATCTGGCAGAATTTTTGAGTCCTATTGATATTAGTATAATCCTTTACAACATTGGCTCTGCTGTGAATGACTGCCTTTGTTAAATGACAACTTTTTGCAAAGACCATACCTTCACATGAGTTAAGATAGAAACAAAAAGATAGGATTATAAGGTAAGAAAATTAGAATTGTGCAAGCTTTTGAAAAGCATCTTGCAAAAAAATTGCTTTGGGAATATATCAAAATTATGTAATCTCTTAAACCCAGCTTGTCCCCAAGGAGCTCGCTCTCTGAGAGCACAGAAAAAAAAACCCCAAATCCTGTCTGGGCAGCATCAGTTCCTCCCTCTCTAACCATATGCCTGCTCCTTAAAGAGTTGGGGACTCAGTAACTGAAAAGAGGGAGTAATGTGGGTGAAAATAAGACACTGTCATCATATGGGTGTGACGGCTTCCACAAATTCTCCAGCTACTCTGTAAATACTCTTTTCCCTCTCACGATTTGCATTGCTAATTCATATACCAAGTAACCAGTGGCTAAACTATGCACACAGGGAATAATATCTGGATTTCTTTCTCCCCTTATTGCTTTTATGTTTGATAATATAAATAAATAAATAAATATACACACACTGTGGGACAGAGGCTAAGACTTAACTTCCTTTTTATTTCCAAGACATCTTTTGTTATTCATACCTTGTTTCTATGAAGCTACATTTCATTTCTATAAAACTTGAGGGGAAAAAATCTACTATGAGCAGGCTTGAAATGTCACCTTCAATGTGGCTGGTGGAAGCCACAGAAGTAGTAACTGTATAATACACCACTTCCTCTTGGTTGAGTGGACAGAAGTGCTTAATCAACAGCTCTCAAATAGTCTACTAAAACCTTTAAATTCAGTTTAACAGGAGAGGCAGATACAGTGATCCCTGTAATATATTACTTTCTACTGTTCCTTCCCACAAGCAAACGAAGTCAAGAACCACTGTTGTGAAAGATGAATTCATCCAAGCTGGGGTTTTGTGTAAATTATGCAGACTGAGAAAATAAATGAGAAATTATGGGCTCTGCAAATGCATGCTTTATTCCCTGCCAATACAAGAAGGTTTTTGGTTTTTTTTTTTTCCTTTTTTTTTAATTCACATTTTTATTACTATGCACATAATGCAATTATTCACAGAAATCATCACATTCAGGACTTGTGCTGGCTGCAAAGAGCAAGGCCTTTGCCCAGTTACTACCTGACATATTTTTACTTATTTCGTAGTCCTTTTACTTGTTATAGTGTGAACCGGAGTTGGAAGACATAACTAAATGAAGGACAGATTGTGGGGCGTAGCAAGACTAAAATGACAAAGAGTAACAGGCTGCCATGAAAATTATTTAGGAAAGAAGGATATTTCATGCTCTTTGTAGGTCAGTAGATGGTGCTCTGCATACTATCTACAGACACAGCAACATGCACAAGGTGGCTTTATAGACAATGACCATTACATAGCCTTTTCTAGGTGTAATGCACAGAACTTCTGGGGATAAAAAGTGTATTAAATTCAAGTGATTTATATTAACTTAAAATATTTTTCTTTACCCCTTATTTTCTTTCTAGCTCCTCTTCCTGTTCAGGTGTGTTCCTAGAGGGATTTTGCTTCAGTAGATATTCTGGCTTCTGCATCAGCATATAAAATGGTAAATAAAAACAAACTAGCAAATAAGTTTGCTTCACAGATTAATTGATTTTCATTGTAACCACCATACAGACACAGCTAGATGTACCTCTGTTTAGGTCCTTATCTGAGAATGATATTCCTTAATAGTCTTTCAAAACCCCCATTTTAGCAATAAACTTTATTTTAATATGCTTTATCTTAGCTCTTGATGCTTATTTTCAGAAATCACCATTCCCCGTACTTGTTCCTGTCCTTAGGTGACACCAGTACACATGTTATTATTAAGAGTTCTCTTGTAGGAGCTTTTGCTCCTTTTTGTTTTAATTTTTACCATATAGATATCCACTCAGAGACCAGACTACCTAGAAAATTTCCAATCACAAATATTGTAGATGCTAAAATACTACTGCATGGAATTTTTCTTCCTATGGGATTGCAAAGACTCCTGCCAGCTGTGACCTTGGTGGCAGCTGTTTGTAAAACAGTAGAAAGATGCTTTGACTATGGGTGTTGTAGTACCCCAGCCAATCACCCACACTTGTTCAATTAGTTTGCAGTTAAAAGAGTATAAAAAGAGCTGTAAATTAATAAATAAAGGCTTCTTGGCATCTTGGTAAAGAAAATAGTCTCTGCCTCGCTCTTTCTCCTCCTCCGGCAACTGGCAGATAAAAACAAAATATGTATAAAAAGTAAGGAGCGTTGATACATGACAGAACCTTTAGATATACTGTTTCCTATTGGCTTTTCTAAGATGAAGAGTTCAGCATCTTGCAAGAGAGGAAGCTCTTTGAGAACAGCTACAAATCACACCATATACAAAGCATGAAGTCATCAAAAGCCCACTCTAGTACCACAGTGTCAGTGGAAAAGCTCAAATGGAGTGCATGATGTGGGCACCCAAGCATTGTTTCACCACTCCTTTCTCCCACAGAGTTGGTGCTCCTTACTGTCTTTCTAAACATAAAATAAAGGTAGTGAATTAGTATTTTCTATGGGGGGGGGGGGGAAGGTTTAGTTCATCATTCTGTTGTGAAACTGCTGGGTTTCAAGAAGAAAACTATGTTTGACAGAAGCGGTGAATCAGAATAACACACTGGAGCAAAGTTTCCAGGAGGTCAGTTTTCAGCTCTGTCAGACTTGCAGACAAAATAATGGAGATGCTCAAATCTTCAGTTATGTTTTGCATGCTACCAGTTGTAATGGATGCCCTGATGTAAGCACCCAGACTATACTCCACAAAGCATGAAAAGATTAAGTTCATAAGACAGTGTGATCCAAGCAGGAGATAGCTTGGTTATCCAGTATGACACAGCAAGGGGTGGACAAATGTCTAAGTATTGCTATTCTTCTAAGTACTAGCTAAATTGTTTTTGTTTTGTTGTTTTTGTGGGGTTTTTTTATAGTGAAGAATGTTGGAAGTGGTTCACTTCAACTCGCTGTTTCAGTGCAAATATGTATAAAAAGCAAAATTGATGAAAAAAATGACAGAGGACCTAGTGGATAGAGCAACCACATCAGTGCTAATGGACACAAAGTCTGATAGCCATGGTCCAAGGGGTTACTCTGGCTAACCTCTTGGGACCACCTCACTCACCTGTCTTACTGGAGAATTTATACTCAGATTTAGGTAGCAAATGGAGAATCACAGATAAAAAAGGATGAGGAACCTCTGTTTTATGAATCCTGTCAGAGCTCTGGAGCTGCCCATCAGAAAGATGCTTGATATGGCTGCAACTGGAGGCCCCTGTATATAAGTAATAGAACTTCATACATGAAATGTTAGGTATTTGAGTGACATTAGGTGCTTTCCATGTTGACCAGATAAAGGAAACTGAATGTGTCTGTAAGTGCCTACAAAGGCTCACGGAAAAAAAAAATAAAAATTTTTTGCTCTGAACTTAGTTCACAATCCCAATGGGACTCCTTTGGCTGTCCATGAAATGGGAATACTATCACATCCTTACTTCCCAGGAGCATTGTAAGGGAAAACACTTGGTAAGATTGAGGAGTATAGAGGCAGGGCTGCTGCACAGAAAGAGAGGGAAGTTAATGTACTTCATCAAAAGAGATACTTTCTTGAGATACAGATTTTATGTTGAGAAAATATATTTTCAGCCAAAAATGTTAAATAATGTTCATCCTAGATACTACAACTGTAGTAAGCATTTTTAAAGAAATTACCAACTCTAGAATCAAAAGTAAGATTAGAAGCCTTAGTTTTATATACTAGCAGCCAAATTATTTTCTTACTTTGTGGAATTCATCCATGCTTCTACTCTAACTTTAGTGAGTTACTCCAGATTTAAACCCATGTAAGGGCAAGTTAAAAATACTTGTGCCACAGTAGGCCTTGGAAAATGCATTTCTTCATGATAGACGTTAAACTGCAAAGGTAGAGAGCGTGTCTTGACCATAATACAAAAATTATTTGCTTATTTTCCTCAGTCCTTAAAATGAGTTAATGGCTTCACAATTCTAAGAGCAAAAACATTATATAATGAATACACTTCTTATTCAATATTTGGGGAAAGTTAATGTTGTATATAATAATACTGCATTGAAAAAGCAAAGTTAATTATCCAATGGAAGAGTTAATATGAAGGGCACTCAGTTAATTCTGTGGTCTGAGGTAAATGGCAGATAATCAAGTAAATAAAATTAACTTCATATTCTGGTAGATGAGCATTGCACATGGAGAGGGAGATTAGTGAAGAGAGAAACCACCCAACCATCACAATAGCAATGATACTGTATTTCATTGTAAGAGAGCTAAATGAGAACTATGTTGCTACTTTAGGTGCCCTTCACCATGTGCATCAGTAATCACTGGGGCTGACCTGGGAAAAGCTCCCAAAACAAGTGTATTTTCTGTAGATTATATTTTTGGTTGGAGGAAGGATCTGGGACATATTCTTTAGGTTTTATAAAATAAATATAACAATAATGTATCATTACATTTAATTTCTTGTCATTCTTTAGGTTCCTTCTGCTGTTCACTAAAATCTGGAGGATGCTCTGTAACTTGCAGATGGACTTTCCATGAATATAGCACTGTGGTTAAATATTATGACAAGGGTCATTTCTTTATACATTTATGCACAGAGACTTGGACAGAATATCAGAAGATGGACAATATGAAACTTTTTAAAAATTGCTCATTTTCCTAAATTTGCATTGAGTGAATGGGACTCAAAAGAGTTTTTGAAAAGGAATATTTCTTTCCCTCTACACAAGCCATCTGAGGGGAACAGTGTTTCACCTATAAAAATAGCTGTAAGTATGAACTAGAATGTTTTTCCTAGGGAAAAGGGTGATTATTATTTCTCTTCCCTCCCCCCCATTCATACAGTACATATATGCTGCTTGAGAATAAGCATATATATAATTAAATTCAGTTATTTCATTATGTCAATTATTAAAGGTTAAAAGGAATAAAACAGGTGTCAGCCCTGAATCCTTTTCCTGATTAATTTCTGACCTGGCAGATGGCTTTTACAGGGTAGTCAATCAGGATTTTGCCATATATACTGAGTGACTGTGAAGGAACATCAAGTAGCAATTGTCCATCTGCTGGAAATCTCTGGTACATTATTCTGTAAACATGCTCATTTTTACCTATTTTTCTTCTTCTACAAAAGGAAGAGCAGAAGAGAAGACAACTGGAATAGAGAACAGTTTTTCTACTTTAAACTCAGGATTTGGGCATAATATTGAGTGCTTTGACCACAGTCCTTGAAAAATCAATGAGCATTAGCTATAAACTTCAGAATATTTTTTATTTTTCATAGATGTGACTATGATGGAGTTTAATTAACCTTTTTATGCATTTTGTGTGGTCATGATTTCTATCCACATTGTTAATAGCATTGTCTCATTAGATTTATACAAAATTTATGCAGGTATTAGTCTTTCTTGGGAACTATTAGACTAGAAGACTCACTATTAAGAAGTAAAGCAAGCAAAGAGGGATATGTGCACATAGTAAAGAGGTGGCATGGAATGACAGGAAAGTGGCAGCAGCTTTAAATTAAGAAAGGAAAATGATGTAATAATGATTAAACCACAAAACAGAATTCCAACACAGTGAATGAGCAATGAAAATAAGGTAATAAAAAGGAGTACTGAACTAGCTCATGAGACATGTTATTACAGTGAACATTATGCTAGCACTGTTTATTTTGCTTAGCGTTATGGCCACCTTCAAGGTTGCTATGACAAATATGTGTGAGTGTTTAACGGAAAGTGAACATTTTTTATTTTTTTTTTTTTAGCTAAGAAGGCATCCACCAGCTCTCAGCCTACTCCTTTCCTAAAT
The DNA here is from genome assembly GCA_025447755.1 of Corythornis vintsioides. Lineage (NCBI taxonomy): Eukaryota > Metazoa > Chordata > Aves > Coraciiformes > Alcedinidae > Corythornis > Corythornis vintsioides. Next base: position 13,395 of record JAOEGS010023061.1, read on the forward strand.
TATGTGACACATAAATTTAACTTGGCACTAGACAAATGTTAACATTAACCACTTCTGGTTAACATTTTTGGAAATATTCAGTGTGTTTCTCTGTTGACCTTCCTCAATCCATACATTCAGATTCATGCAGTTATCCAGTTTGGCTCAAAAGAAGTATTTACTTTAAATGCATATCACAATAGCAGTACCTAAATAAGTTTTACAAGGTAAAGGGCTGAACCAGAGATAAAATGAATATATGCAGCTTATACTGGATTTAAGGGAAAAGTAAAACTATTTTCATAACTGGCTTTTCAATGACATTTTTTTTTTCATGTCACTGAAAGAGTCTTATTCATGTGTGACTAAGTGACACTAAAATTTATGCCAGCTTTTTACAGCAAAGGGAGTAAAGAAGGAAAAGCACAACGGGGTTTCTCCATGCAACTTACAAAAACATTATCAATGTTGTTCATTCATTGAGCAGTGCCAAACTCAGAGGCCTGATACCAGCTGGAATGGATGTATTGGACCAAACAAAGAAGAAAATCGGAACAACCACAGTCTGAAAGCTAGCTAAAAGCAGCACAAAGTCAATGTGGAACACAACACATGGGTGTCTCATGTTGACAGTGCTGCTTTCCAGGTTGTTCTGTAGTGATTCAATTTATAAAGACTAAACTACACATTTAGTAGTTTTAGTTAGGGAGCTTTGGTGACACAGGAATAAGGTGAGGGGTTCTCCACATGGCCAGGCCTATCAGGAAACATAAGGGGAGCAGGGGGAGTAGTAGAAGGCTAGGTAAGCCTTGCAACATTTGAAGCTGTGCAGGAAGTGCTTAATAATGCACTGAAATAATAAAAACACCAAATGCCAATAGAGATGGGTCACAATGGAAGTTCTGATGTGAGAAGAAAAGCTGTTATTAAAAAAAAAAAAAAAAAGAAAAGGATTATGAGATCAGGGAGTCCATCTAATCAGACCTCATAATTCCAAAATTAATGGACCAACTTCCTCTCCTGGGACCTAAAGCTGAAGGTAGATTGCCCTCTAACCTAATAGCTAAAGAAGTTGGTGATATTATTGTTGGAAGCCTTCTCTTTCCTGAAATGTTGCTTGGGAGATGCTTTTTTTTTTTTTTTTAAGTTTTTTTCTCATTGTTCTTAGGGTATCATTGCTAGAAAACTCCATAGTGGCCTATTCATCTTAGCACAGGATGGCAATGTCATTGTTGTGGTGCCTGATGTAATATAATTCTGTCACTGCTAAACTAACAGAAAGCAGCAGAAGGCTTCAAGTCATAACACAGGAACCTGTAAAACAAGTGGTATTGATCTTGTTCTTGTTTGATGTTTGCTATCAAAGATTCAAGCTTAACAGATCTCCTAAAGAGCTGGCCATAATGCAGTCAAAAGCACTCTAATGTAGTATGCATATAGAGGAGCCACTTCTACACATGTTCCCAAAGTTGCAATCTTTCTAATGCAGCAGGTGGCAAATAGCGTAAGAGCCCAGCCACATATATTTACTGCTCAGGGAACACTGTAGGTAAGCATATGAGTGACTGGGAACGAGAAAAAAAAAAAAAAAAAAAAAAAGATAACATACCCTTTTCTGAGATGTACTTAGTTATGGGAGAGGAGCAGAATCACCTGGCTGTGGAGATTTTGCTCAAGATACCACACTGTTTCAACACATGAATAGATATTTTTGCCATTCCTGTGGCTCACTCATATTTGCTTCAATGAAACTAAATTTTTCATGCCGTGTCCACAGAGCACTCTACACCTGCAGAGTGCTGTGAGAGATACGTTGGTAGCTGGAATGACTGTGATCATGTTCAATGGAAGAGCAGAACCAATGCAGGGGCTGAGCAAGGTTGAATGCCAAGCTGCCAAGGTAAACTCCATCTCAGTTTTCATTCTTGTCCATTAATGACTTGACAAAATGGAAGCAACCTTATACAGTTGATGCTTAGCATCAGCCCTCAGTAACTCATCAGGAGCTCTTTCACCTGAAGATTGTCAGTAAGTCACTTTAAGACATTGTCTAGAGTGTTACTGAATAACTGATAAATGGCTGCTTGCTCACTGACACAAATATAGGATGTTAAAAGTCTTCAGCAAGCTAAAGATTGTGTAAGAAACCAAGACTGCACTCAGCAATTCTTTACCACACACAGAAGTAGATACCATACATATATGAGCCTAGTTAACTTAAGTGATTTTACATCCTGAATACCTAATATCCATGACCACTGTAAGTTGCTATATTCCAATACATTCACTTGGAGGATGCTACCAGAAAAAACCCATATTTGGGAAGACTCTTTGATTCAGTCCTCATTTGACATCACAAATTGTTGTCAGGTGTCATCTGGCAGTCAGTATCATAAACAGAGAAAGCTAAGATTTAGTATTAATTATTTAGTATCTAAGTATTAGAACGATGTATAATGACATGGCAAGCAAATACTTGTGTGTTCTAACCGAGTCCACCACCTATTGATATCTACTTCCACTTGAATAGCTTTCTCCACTATTGTAACAGATTAAGATGAGTGAAATTACAATCTTTCATTATTTTCTTTAAACTGTCACTGTAGATATGTTATTGACAAGCTACTTTTTGTCCAAAAAAGGAAGCAAAGAACTCACTGAAATTAGGATGTTGTTACGAGTCACATTTCAGAAGCTGTTTAGTCTGATACATGACTATCCAAGCATGTCAGCAGCGAGTGAAATGACTGCAAGTAGAGATGATCTAAATCAGATATAAACTATATCATGTAGGGGATATTAAAAAACAAAACAAAACAAAATTACAAAATGGACTGTGGCTAATGAGATGCCTCCTGATCATCCATGTAAATATGCAAACTGAAATTCCCTTTGGGCTGCATCACAGATGTTAAAGTTCCACCAAGTCCTGTCAGAGTGTTCACCAGATGCTCTGACAGCCAAAATTTCATCTTAAGTGATGCTGTGGTAGTATGTCAGCCACTCTGTTTTTTACAGACATGAATCACTCATGATGTCAACCTTTCCTAAATGACCTCTGCAACACGTGGGAGCAGTTGCATTTAAGTTCAGTTACCACACACAGAGTTTTGAACTGGTCATGCTTAAGGATCTTTTCTGCAATATAATCATTAATTAAAAAAAAAAAAAAAAAAATTTCACACATGCAAAATTTTCAGAAGGTACATAATCCTGGAAGAGTCCTCACACATGCCAGGATCTAGTTTGACTATTTCTAAATCTGTATCACTCTGTTACCTTGAAAAGGATAGTTCTTTAACTCACAGCCTGATAAGAAAGCCTACATTTATTAAAGGTTAATTTGTGGATAAATGATGATAACACAAACCATCACTGTTTTAGTACATGCTACTTGTGAATTGAAGAGCAAGCCCCCTGGTGTTCCGTCCAGGTCTACAAAAATTCTGCTCTTTATTACCTAAAGATTGCCTGCTCTGTAAAGGGGAAGGCTTCTATATTGTCCTCAGAAGATTACAAGTAGCTTTTCAAGTGCAGCTGCTTAGGAAGAGAGTAAAAGAATCCAAATCAGGCTTGAAAAAAGCAGTTTCCAAATGCAGTGGTTTTGCCCTTGAGATGTAACTGAAGCTTAAACCACAAAGGTAGGTTAAAAGCAGCTTCTGGATCACACTTGAGCAGATATATAGCCAATTAGAAATACCTGCACTGAACATAGCACATTGTAAAGGTTTGAAAACATCTGAAACGTCTCCAAGTCATGAAGAGAAATATGAAACTCAATGAGTTGAGGCCATTTTCTAAATTCCTCTAAACAACAGTACATTAGGACAGTTACTATTATAATACAAATCTGGTAGCATTTTCACCCTTTTCCCTTTAAATGTAAATGTGTATGTTAAAGAAATTGAAAGGCAGGAGCAGAGAAGATGAAGAAAGAATGGAGTTACGTGTTGTTATGAAGGAATTTTGGTAGATACATATGGGCAAGGTAGATACATATGATCAGGTTGTGAAGTCAGAGATTACAGCTACAATGACTGACAATTGTAACTCTGGTGCTGCTGTTTTTTTTCTCTGGCCCAACCAGATGACTACAAGACTGGGGAGTGGTAGCATGAAAAAGTACAGGCAACATATCCGCTCCCACCTTCCCTCAGTTTACTTTCCACCTTTTCCAACTAGGAGGAGTTGTTCTAGTTGTTTGTGGTGTTTGGTTTTTTGTTTGATTGGGTTTTGTTTTGTTTTGTTTTTTTGATCCTGGGACAAAACCCTTCTACTTTACATACACTACTATAAGGCCTCAAGGCAGTGTTTACCAAGAAATGAGATCTGCAGTTAATCAATATAGGAAGACAACACTCTCAGTGGTCTGAATTGCTGCCACACTCATGAGTGTTTGAGCCAGTTCAGAGGTATCAGGCTGAACAAAGGAGGACAGAGAGGAGTGCAGAGAGGTGACAGGTCTAAATGGAAGAGAGACCAGGAAAACAAGTAAGCATTTTTTTTTTAAAAGACTGGTAGATCAATGGAGATAAAAAGTACAGAGAGCATGAAGTCATCCAAGATAGTGCAGGAAGGATCTGAGTCATGATCAGCATGTTACTGAGTAAGCTGATGAGCCAGTTAGCACTTCAGAGCTGCCTGTGTGTGAGCTAGCAGGCATCCATAGACAGCAAGATACCTGACAAGCAAACAATGCAGTTCAGGTACTTTCAAATTTCCTAGATACACAAAAAGGGCCAAGGATAATTAGAATATTTCATTATTCTAAACTTTGTAAAACAGAAATAGGATTATGAAATATAATCTGGTGATTATATAGTTAATAATTATTCTAGTAATCACTTGAGAGAAATGTCTGTCTAAAACCAGGATGGATGTTTGTATGTAGTAACACCGACTTTTTAGGAGGGGAATAACTCAATCTTCTAAACTCTCCACCTACCCTTTGGCTCTGGCTACTGAACACAGTATAAATATTCTAGTAAGTACAGGGTCCCAGCACCACAGCCATCACTAGCTGCTAGGTCTGTGGGTGTTAGGACACCCATGTCCAGTCTCACCCTGCTGCTAATGTTTTGGTCTGAGGATATGTCTGTGCCTTCCAAGCACACTCTGCTCAGGCATTTTTGCTTGTCTTTGCTCAGGAAACTTGCCCTGAATTCCAGCCAGGTTTTAGAGATGCTTTTAAGCTAGACTCGTAAACTGGGAAAGGTTTGGCCAGCCCGATATATTTATTTATTTTTGTAATCTTAAAGTTAGTTAGCAACTCTGGGAAAACATTTTCTGTGCCAAAAGTGCATGTGAAGCAGCTGTTCAGAACTTATACAAACACCTGTGAATGTTTTTAAGCTTACTAACAGTTGGAATATCTTCCCCCCCCCTCACCTCAATGTTATGCTAATACTTGTTACTTATATTGAAGCCTTTGTTCACGAAGTAAATTAACACTTTAGTAATTCTACTGGTGAAAAACCACTGAGCTATAATGATGACGACTAAAATGACAATCCTTCTACGACACTTGAAATATTCAAACATTAACAGTAGGATTTGTCTCCAAATCAGAGGCAAGATTTAGCAGGCACAAAATCACATCACTTTTCTGAGACTGTTCTTTTGCTTTTCCAAAAATCTTCATTTTCTTGAAAAACAAGCCACAGAATTACTGATGCTGTAAAGTGACTCCTGGAGATCACCTCATCCAACCCCACCTTCTCAAAGCAGGGTCAGTTCAACAGGTTACTAAGAAATGTGTCTTGGTGAGTTCTGAATGTTTCCTGGAATGGGAACTAGTCTACCTCTTTGGGCAATCAGATCAAAATGTACTAAAGCTTTCTCGATACTCCTTCACAACCATGACTTTAGAAATGTTTATTAATATAGGTAACACAAATAGGTCTAAGTAAACCTGAATGCCACTAATATATTAGAACAGGTTGTTAACTGATATATCTGTAGAGCAGTCAGCCTTCAATATCAATCAATTAGATATTCCTCTGTGCAAATCCCAGACAAGCACTGTTTACAAAGAGAAGCGTTTTGTACTATGACTGTGGATTTCAGAGACAATGCCTATTATAGAAGAGCTAGCACCTGGACTGTAACAGACTACGTATTTATTCAGGTGGCTCAAGGGCCCTGGGGAAGTCAGAAGCTGCATAGCTGTATTCAGGAAGTTTGAATACTTGTGAATACTGTATCACTTGTCAACTCAGCCTGAAGTTAATTTTGTGAATAGAACCCAGACAATGCTCATTTTCCTCTGCTCTACCTCTTCATTCCCATTATTACACACCCACACAATTTAACTTCTTTCCCACACCATACCTCTTTAGCCTGGGGATCGTCAGTCTCCCATTTCATGCTTCCACCAATTTCCAGGCTTCTAAGAACTCACTGAAGACCACCAAACCCAAGGAATAGGAAGGAATAGTAATTTCATCATTCTAATGGCAGAAGTAGCCCTGAAAGAAAAAGAACACTCTCCTTCAAAAGCAATACTTTTAACATATAGCTGTAACATAATGGAAAACAAGAATGCTGGACACTGCACAGTTGGTGTCTCAAAAGCATTTCTAGTACTGTTTGAAGGCCAAACAGTGACAACTCTACCAAACTTATTTGTTTCACCTTGTTGTTTTCAACATAGTATCAAGAACTGTTGTAATTATTTAACTGTATTACTGATGTGATTATTTGGAAAAGAGAGCAAACCAAAAGCAGAACATCAGGGTTTGATTTCCCCCTTCCCCTGTAAAGACTTGTTCAATAATGGATGGAGAGTTCATACCATTACCTACCTGTCTTATAGGCAGTTATATGCAACTAAGCAAGAGATGAATGAAAATGTAAAGTAAAGCCATATCAGACGCTGAAGCCAATTCTCTGGATTGGTCAGCCTGTGGCTGGATGCACATGTAACAGACTTACCATGTTCAGGAGAGATGCAGTATTTCACATTCTCTTGGCCCTGGCAATACAACTTTTAAATACTATTTCTAAGAGGCACTACATAATCAGCAGCTATAGTCACCAGATGCACAAACAGCCTACAATACTTTATATGTCAGCAGAGAAAGCTAAAGAACAACATAAAAGGAATAAGTTAGGGAGAAAAAGGTAAGGAAGTATCAAGTCACTAAAGATTCACTTAAAGGCATTATAAAGAAACAACAGCAAAGTACCTAAGCACTTTGGCAGGTACAAAGAGACCGTGATAGGTGCTGACAGCAGTAATATGCTTTCACAACCCCCTTGTACTTCTGAAATAACAAGAAAAGTGTCATATCCTCAGTTTGAAAGACATAGCTCATTATACCATTTGCCAATTACATGGATACAAAATAGCAAGTTACCTACATTAGGGTCTAGGAGGTCTTTAATGCAGACCACTAAATATGGGGTGGTTCTACTATCAGGCATCCCCCCACAGTATTTCCACTGTCAGCAAGCCCACTAACATCTGCATATTGTCCTTCTAGTTAAATCAGAACAAGGTTGCTCATTATCATGGAAAGCAGCCAAATGTGCCTTTCTGTAAAGTCTCCACTTTTACACAGCAAGTCATACTGCAACAGCTTTCACTTCGCAGTTTTTCATTATCTACCATGTAGGCCTCTTTTTTTTTTTTTTTTTTTTTAATCTCTCTAGCCATCTCCCACCCCAAAACCAGAGCTTTTTAGTCTGCTTACCTTACCCTGATATGTGTTATTCAAAATCAGAATACATAAGAGTTTTTTGCTACTTTTTGTTGTTGTTGTTGTTGTTGTTTGTTTGGTGGATTTTTGTTGTTGTAGGGCTTTTTTGAAGGCAATAAATACCAAACATGAAAAATTGTATTTGCATGCATTCCTTAAAAATAACATAAAGAACCATAAAAAGACATTGAATATAATTTGGTAGGTATCGAGATGCTTGGAGTCTGTCAAATCACCACTTAGCTGAAATAATTCAATCTGAAGAGGCTTATTCCAATAGTGAAAATTATTATCATTGCAAATATTCCCAATTTTCTCAAGTCAGGGCATGGATATCTTGAAGATAGCTTCTTGAAGAACAAAGTTACCTCTTTCTTTTCCTTCCAGGTAAAAACAAATGTTAGTCATTAACATTATGCAGTACTCAAAAGCATAATTTAGTTAGAGCTCATTGTGTGTGCACGCATACTCTCCAAGCTCAAGTTAAAGGTATGCAACACAGGACTATGTTTTATTCTTATCCATTTACTTGTTACATTTGTTTCCAAGCTATTAAATTACATTATGTAGTGCAGTGTTTCCAAGGGATGGAAAGGATGATATAAACCTACAGACTAAAGTCTTTCAATTCTGGTACAGGAGCTCACAGCGATCCGCAACAGCCAAAAGGTTCAACAGTGATACAAATACAAAGTGTTAATTTCTATATGGCAAGGACTAATTGTGATATTTTTATGAACTCTGTTTACAAGTGGTCCAATAAGTCTGCATTCTACAGACCTTACCTATACAATTTTTTTCCCTCATTCAGAACCTGAAAATTGCACATTATCCATGATGTTAAAGGGGACTTGTCCAATATCTAACACTACGCTGATTTTTATTAAACTATGTTTAATAGTGAATCACTTTGTCCTATGTGGTTTTCACATAGTCCTGTAATACTCTCTATTAACTCCTCACATTCTTAGTCACTTAACTGATTTGCCCATTTCCTTTTCCTGGAAGCGCTAGACTTTTCAAGTCATCAGTTAAAGCTCAGGTATCAACAGTTCACAGTCCTTTTAATGATTACACTTGACAGTAGTAAAATTCTTCAAGTCAGAAACTTATCGGATGAACAGCAGGAATTTTTATCAGTTGTAATCACTAAGAAAACATTTACAAGTGTTAGAAGCAAATACAATGCAATTTAGAATGAGCATCCTAAGCCCATACCACTGAGCTTTCAAATTACACTCACAGATTTATAAATGTCCATTATTCTTAATGATCTGATTAGTTTTCCCTCTTTTTCTGCTTTGTATTTTATTTAACTTGCACAAAGCCTACAATTATATTCAGAGATACACATTTTTGTGCTGGGATTGAGTGGAAACTCAAATGCAGGAATCTTGGCTTTCCATAGCATGATGACAAGTACTACTGTAAATACAAAGCAAGATGATATAGGCATATTTTAGTTTAAAACATTATAGCAACTCTTAAAAATGGTTATTGTGACAAAAGATGCTGGAGCTTGAAGGTAATACAATGTTTGTTTGACCAGTCTTAAAATCATAAAATGATCCAATTAACATTTTGTTTAACCAGGAAGCAGAATACTATGGCAAAGTGATTACCTGTATTTACATATTTTTATTCTGTTATTGACCTGCAACATTTAATTTCATATGCACTGTTCTGAGTAATCCCAACACAGAATAGAAAAACATGTCAGTTGTTTCATTTCAAGATAGTTTAATCAGGTAATTACAGGAAAAAAATAAACCAAACTAAACATTTAAACAATGTTTATGGTGTTATCTGTTGTGTCAACTTACAAGAGTATGATGTAACAAGCCAGTTACAAACATAAAGGCATATTTACATTATACAATCATAGTAACAAGCTATATTATATGCATAAAGGAAACACTTATGCGATGAGTTAACTAACTTATACATCACTTGGAAAAAAAAAAAAGCAGTTGAGGTTTAATGGAAACAATATACACGAGGCACTTCGAGGTCATTAGGGTGGAAAGCAAATTATCACCAAGCAAAAGGAGAAAACCTATGTACAGCTTAAGCTGCAGCTTTGAAAATGAAGGTTCCTTCTTCACCAAATGCTTTAATTTCTTAAATCAAGCACAATTTTTGCTATTAAGAAATAGAAGCTTTCAGGAAGAACCACCAAAATGAAACCCAGAAAGCCAGCCCCCCCACACCCCCCTCCAGTATTTATCAGTGCACCAAAGGAAATGCAAGTTTTATCCACTCAGCTGCTGGACTAACAGCTCCATAAGGCATTTTTTTTAAAGTTACTGTTTTATTGCCAGCCACCACCCTTGATCTTCATTTTATTAATATGTTGTATCACTGCACTGGCTATACAGTGTGCCATAACCTCTAATAAGATTTAAAGTCTATTTTAAACCTGTGCATTATTTACACAGGAGTTCAACATTACCCTCCATATACACGTGAATAGATTACGCTTAAGAGAACACATCTGAAATGGGAATGTTATATTCCAACACGCAAAAATTAAGACATTCAAAATACCTTTGTTTTTCTAGAGGAAAATGCATTGGTTTGGAACATCCCTTACAGAAGCTCTGGAAAGGCATCCAAGCTTTATGCCGTCATTTGCTGTTGTTTACTAAAGAATTACTATAGTAATTGTATATTATCACGTGAATATTGATTTAATCTTGCACACAGATGTAGGCACATTCTTCACAACTTTTAAATTGCATGTGCAAGCACAAACACACCTGTGCAACTTGGTTCCTAGAACAAACCAAAAGGCCAGATTCCCTCTGCAAGAACGTCAAAACTGCATCACTTTGATGTGGGAAAGAACTTAATGGGGAGAAAAATAAATAAAAAAATGCATTTTTTTCTAATGAATCCACTGACAGAATCAAAATAATTTTCTTTTAATTTCTGATTTTTATGCTCTTGTGTAGCAAACAAGCCATCGTAACTATTTTACACCTAAGAAAATACATGGATTAAAGCATTTTTACTTAAAAATCAGTATTATTAATGAACTTAAGAAGCATGATGAGATAAAGAATCACAGTAAGAATCCAAAGTACTATTTCAAAAATTGGTAGCTAAAGGTCAACATATTTTTGTACCTTAAGTATTGCACCGATAGCCAGTTTAATTACTGTGTAATCAGATATTATGCCTGAATGCAGCTGAATGTTTTCCCCCCAGCAGATGGTGCACGAGTGCTGCTTTCATTGAACTTCTTCCCTCAGTTTCAAGGGGAAATACTTAATTTTCCCTGTAACTGAGGCTTTACGAGGGACTTAACATTCAGTGATGGTTTCCCAAGGCTTGGGTCTCTGCTCCAAGCAGCACAAAGCTCTGCTACTACATGCCTGACAAACTACAGCTCTGATGTTAAGGGCAAGGGGAGGAGTAAAGGATTTGGAAGGAAAATATTTTCAGAAGAGACAGAGTAAGTGTTACATGCTGTCAAAAAGGTGCATAGACAGAACAGACCATTCTGGAATGGGCTTGCTGTATGTCCACCTTCCACTAGCCATCTTCTAACTGCAACTGTGGGCAAGATCCCTAACACCACAAGAAAAAGTATGTGTGCATCCTACTCAAACCATGCCTTATGTAACCATGTACCTTTGCAGTTCTTTTAGTTGCTTTCAAACTGGGTGTGCAGGCTGACACTGCCAGCTCAAGTATCTCAAGTTCAGTATCCCTTTCTAGATGGATCAAGTCATCAAAGAGGAAAGCTAAGGTGGAAACATTTTAGCAGCAAAGTGGTTAAATGCAAGGTGATAATATTAATGTGCACATTCAGTAAAAATATTAAAGTATGTACGTTTCATATAAATTACAGTACAGGACCAGGAGTTTCACTATGTTGTATAGTGCTCAGAGAAAACTTAAACTCATCTCTTTCTGAAGTATATATACAACATGCTCCTATAGCATTTGCCTATACAGCCAGCAAGTTCTTTTCTTAGGTTGTTTATATCTCTCTTCACTTTGAATTAGGCACCCAGCACTTACAGATATTAAATTCCTCTAATTCACTAGAAAAAAAAAAAATCTCAATTTTTTTAAAATTAAAAGTTGTTTTTAAAGTTAACAGTCTATTCTAGGAAACCAAGTTTAGCTGAAAATGTTAACACGAATTAAAATCAACCAGAGTAGCAGCTTTCAAACACATAAACAGTAAAAACCAAGACTTCTGCTACCATGTCATATTCTTGGACTTAATTAATCCAATCAACTCTTAATACAAAACTACAAGCTCTTCTGTAACTTCTACTGTTATCAATGTATTTGTCTTCTTTTCAATGTGAAATACTACTTCGAGATGATCTATGTACCTAAGGTTGTGAACTCAAGCTGTAATATAAATATAAATGGTTTTTTTAAAAAAGTATTTTACAAACAGATAATGTTACATACATTTCCTTATTTTACTTCTGGGCCACAAAGGAAAACTAAGGGCACTGATACATGAAAAAAAAAAAAACGACACAGACTACTGAGGAAATGCATAGGAAGTGATAAAAGAAAGGCATGTGCATCTTCTAAATTCAGTTTGTTTACTAACGAAGGTATATGGAGGACAGCCTAATCCACTCCAGCCAGGATATCAAACAGACACCTTTGCTAATGGATTATGACTCTAGTTTTTTTACATGTCTCGAATAGGAAGTAGATGTTTCTTACTTCACGACAGAGCAAAGCACTTAACAGTTTAAAAAAAAGATCTATGGGTCAATTGGATAATTCTTATCTGGAAGTTAAACATTTAGTAAGTACAAACCTGTAACAAATATCATACACAATATACCACTGCACAGACACACACAGTCACTCCCTCCCTCCCTCCCTCCCTCATCCTCCCTCCAGAGTTCCTCAATTAAAAAGATCACTCCAGTTTTGCCTGGGCTGTAATTGATTTCTCAAGCTAAGTCTTTTGTTGTTGTTTTTGAACAAAAGACACAGTACTTTTGTTCTTGTCCATTCAAATAAGAAAGAGTTGTAGTTCAAAATAATGAAAACAATTTCACTTTTGTTATTAATCTTTTGTTTTAATCATAGTACTTGATAAACAGCTGAACAGGATCCTAGTTTAACAGAAGGATAAACAAGAACACTGATGACAATTTGTTACAACTGCCTTAATGTATCTTTTGCTTAATGAACATCTGAATATGCAATAAAGTTTTTGGAGGACACCCCAAAAGAAAACAACTTGCTGGTTGAGCAACAGAAACAACTTGCTTTTTGCTATTAAGTTGAAATCAAAGTCATTTATATATAAAAATAAATGTTATGTTCTAACAAGAACATTTTAGACAATTACATCCATGTTTAACAACAAAAAAAAATTGGTCACTCAAGACTAGAATAATTAATATTTTAAAGTTTTTTAGATTATTAGAATGTATGGATACAATTCAACACAAACTGTAGCTGAAGGGGAAACAGGACTGAAAATATCAATTTGTCCATCTGGAATAAAAATGCAACTAAATTAACTAATTAAATATTTAAAATACTACCATGGAATGTGACAGTAGATATGGTCCATACCTACTATACCAGAGGGAAGGAAAGTTTAACATGTAATAATTCGTACCTTACACATTTAGTTAAATATAAACATTTGTTATTTATACATAAAGTTGCTTCCAAAAAAACTATTAATAAGTGATTTAGTTGCACTTAAAATCAGTTTCATTTCTCATGTGCCAAGTATTAACTTTTCTTAATCTTAAATCAACTGTCACTAGTGCACTTTTAGTTAAGATTTCCCCTCAGGTAAGTTTTAATCCTTTAAAAGAGCCCCCTCACCTAAACCATGAATGTACAAAGTGGCAAAAGTTAATCCCTTTTAGTATAATCATAGTTTATATACTCGTTTTATAGCCAATAATAAGAATAGGCTTTCCTTTTCAAAATCTCCTTCACATCTTGCAACAAACGCCATGCACTCAAAGGAAATAGTTAGGCATGGCCAACACTTGTAAAATGCCAAGGTCTGACAAGTCTTGTTGCTTCCTCCACATCAAGCATCTCTTACATGAAAGAAGATTCCCTTCAGCTTGCCAAAAAGCTTCCACAAATCCAAGTTAGATGCTTCCTGGAAACAAAGATTTTTTTTTCAGCTCTGTTTGGCACCAAGTGCTTCATCCCGCAGCTTTATGCTTTCCTCCACAGCACCCACATACCTCACCACAGTGATGGCAGGCTCTCAGGGGGAGGTAGCAGCACATACAGGGGGCGATGAACGAGAGTGCCACCAGTGCTAACCAGCGCAAGCAGAACTTGTCATCACTAGTGTCACACGAGCAAGGATCAGAGAAATCTCCTTCCGAGTCTGACATGCAGTGATACAGCATGCTCTCTGCACAAAGCATGCAGCTAACTTGGTAGATACATCTTTTAATAGGATCTGGCGCATCTTGACATTTCCCTCTGCCATTATCTTCATGATTAAACCTTTCCTGGCAGTATATACAGCGGGAACGCTCGCCATCCTCTTTTCTTCTTTTTGAGTTTTTAAATTTTGATGAGGAAGGCTGAGTTTTAAATACCACAGAACTCTTTGAGTCTTTCAGGGAATTCAACTTAGTTCCATCCCCACACGGGTATAAATAGTCAGATTTTTTACTGTCTGATTTAGAAAATGGTATATTTGAGTCTGTGTCATCCCTCTCCAGGTCGTTCTTCCACATGTCAGGATGCCTGTAGTCTGCATAACGACGTATCAAAATGTCACGAGGGTTTATTCTAACAATTTCATCTTCATCCTGAAAACTAACGTGTCTGATTGACTTCGGTGGGACCTAAAATGACAAAGCAAGTTAAGTTTACTATAGTGAAGTCCAAATTTTATTTCTACCTACAATGGAAGACAGAGTAGAAAAGAAAATAATTAAAAAAACCCAACCAACCAACCAAAAACCAAAACCCAGCATTATTTTCTTTGCTGCTTGAAGATTTAAAAAAAAAAAAAAAAATCAATCTTATTTTCTTACTAGTACAATTTACAGACTTCCCCATAGTAATAATCCTTTTGCATGATACTGGGACTGTAAGATTTAGTATTCTTTTCTGACTTTTTAGTATCTCGTAAGAGCTTTGGGTATTTTGATATCTGCATAACACTTGATACTGTTCTTTGAATTATGCTCCAGGTTTGTGTTTTAACATCTTACAGTGGCAACTAATTCCACAAATCAATTACACCTTATGTGAATTTGCTAATTTTGTAATACTTATGATCCACTGCTTTAGGATTAACTCCCTGATATGTTCACTTTGAGCTACTTGTGTTATCTTGCAGAAGCTTTCCTTCACTCCTGCTCTTAGTTTTCTGACGCAGTCCACTTTTGCATTAAGCGTACTGAATACTGGTGAATTATTCTGAAAGCTGTCTTCTACACAAGGATTTTGCCATATAATCAGTTGCATGATCAATCAATATCCCCTTAGCTATTACATGCTACTTACATCCGTTAGTTTAGAACACCTGCAGGCAAACAACCAAGTACTTTTAAAATTCTCAACTTGCAATTAACTGGCCATAATTCAGGGCCTTTTACCTCAAAATGCAAGTAAGAAGGATCATGCTAATGCTAAATACATAGAAAAATACCAGAGAGATAAGATAGAGTTCTTGTTTAGTCTGCCTTAGAATGAAAGGGCACAAGGGCATGAAAACGTGGTTGAAGGCGGCAAATTTGAATAATCTGAACTGAAATACTACAGACAGATAAAAGTGTAAGACAGTAAACTGCCACTAAATGTTACTGAAATCACATAGCAAGTGACTTTTAAGAAAAGGGGGAAACAATGGCAGGATACAAATTTAGCACACGCGTATGGAAGTTGCTCCAGCAAAAGTGCAGCAAAAAAGCGTAAGCCTTAGTATGTCCCAATATTACTGCCTTACAGACAGGAAAATATTTTCCTGCACCATAGGGCTATTCTAATCAGAGCCAGGATATAAGCAAGCTTCAAATTTCACTTTTTTCTCATGGCAAGTTCATAGTCTGCAAACCTTTTAACAGAAAAGACTGAAAGACAAAGAACAACAAAAAAATGTTAATAATCACTCCTGAACAACAAAAAAATGTTAATAATCACTCCAATAATCACTCCTGAACTCATCAGCCTTACACATTCTTCCAGAATGATGAGTTATTTGGGAATGCATCACTGGCAAGAGTAGTGTTGCTTTGTGAGTATACCTTATTAGTACCAAACAAATTACTGAGAATTAATGTGTCACCTTTCCATAGTCTAGGACAACAGCTGAACTGCATATTCCTAATCTGTTGCAGCATATAACAACAAACTACTCAAGATGATGCTCAGGTTAACACATTTCTATTTCACTTTGCACATTATGCCCGTACTACAGCAAAGTCTACATGCCTGGTGTGGGGGTAGGAGCCAGAGGAGGAATAGCAAGGACTGCTGAGGAAGAGCAAGGAGCAAGCTTCTTAAAATATGACAACTTCTGATTATGCAAGTGTATCTGTAGCCTACTCTAACCTAATCATCACTTCCTTGCTGATAATCCTTGTGAGATATATTTTAACTACAAAACTGTAATTAGAGATGCTTTGCCCTGAGAGTTTCAACTGGAGTATAACAGGAAGAATTTTTTTTCCTTGGCTCCAAGCCACATAGCTGGACTTCCACAAGGTCTGGAGGGTACGTCACTGTACTAACATTACTGCTCTTCCATGCTTCCCCTGGCTCTGATGCAAGCAGTTTTTCTTCCCCTTTGCTTATAAAAGCAGAATGCTTTCCAACTCAAGAGAAAAAAAGGAAAGGTCCTGGAGAACAGGAGAGGTGCCTGAGGACTGGAGAAAGGCCAATGTTGTCCCAGTCTTCAAAAAGGGCAA
>JAOEGS010023061.1:29984-45950 GCA_025447755.1 Corythornis vintsioides
GGTTTAGGGTCAACACAAGGAAAAACTTTTTCCCAGTGAGGGTGACAGAGCTCTGGAATGGGCTGCCCAGGGAGGTTTGTGGAGTCTCCATCTCTGGAGACACTTAAGACCCTCCTGGATCTGTTCCTGGGTGACTTGTTCTAGGTGACCCTGTTCTGGCAGGGGGGTTGGACTTGATGATCTTCTAGGTCCCTTCCAACCCCTAACATTCTGTGATTCTGTGAAGAGAGACGATTGTTTTAGCATAACTAACTAGGTTGACTTTTTGGAACAGTTAACAGCATGCTTTTTTTAATGGAAAAAGCATTAAAAAATGTCATTACAATTACATAGACATATCTTCACCTCACTGTCTACACAGAACATTATGCATGCATTTAAGAAGCAAAATAAAACCTATTGTTTAAAAGAGAAAAAACCCCAACAAAACAAACCCAAAACCTCACACCAAAAAAATCCACCCTCACCCTCCTATTCCCCAGACGGCCAATAACCATTAAAGATCACTACAAATACAAACAACTCTAAAATCTGACCAATCCTCAGTCTTTGAAGGTTTTACATTTTTCATTTAAGCAGAACACTCCACATATACAGAACTCATTTCATTTCTTTCAAATCCCCAGCCAAACACCTACTAAAATGCTTAAGGTCTGACATGTTATAAACAAGGCAGCACTGCTTTCTTTATTCAACTGATATTAAGAAAACTATTAAGAGCGTAATTAGGAAGTGCTGAAAAACAAGCAAACAGGAGAAATGTTAGAAAAGCTTTATAAGTGCTTACACACTGGGACCTACATTAAAGTATGAGAAACATGAAACCTTAAGAACAAAACACAATCCAGATTGTTAGATAAAAAAATCAGCAAAATCAAATGAGAGTAACACACAGTCCTCTAGCCATTTTAACTCAGTACCTAAGTGCCATATCTCTTTAACTGATGAAGTAAGAAGGGAGGAAGAATATTACAGAAAATTGAAAATATACATAGAATGTCATGATGAACATAATTATTCAAGGGAAAATTAGGCCTTTTTTTTTGTTAATACAAATGAACTCACTGCTATTATACCTTACTTGAAGGGGTACACCTTTAAATAAGGCATGGACACTTGCTTACTTCTGTAGCCTTCACTGTCTCTCCTCAAACAAATATGCTTGACTTTGCTTAGCTTGCTGCTCCATAGGATGTGGACACCAGCAGCTAAATATATCATCACAAAGTACTAAATTTAAGTTTAACACACATCAGTGCATCAGAAGCTGAAGAGCTGAAGGACTCGGGTATTTCTTAGTAACAGTCAAAGTATTAAAAGATGTGAACTGTCACTAATCACATCTTAGTTTGAGCATTTACTTTCAAGTTATCCAACTTGTGAGAACAGTAAGAGTGTTCAAACTTATTTATACTAAATTGAGGCAAAAAGGTATTTACCTCAAGATCTGATGTGTCACATGGTCGCATGCGTGGAGTTCAGCAACCGTGCAGTGTGTGCACATATGGAATGGGAGATGTTGTGACTTGCCTATGTTCTATACGTGGGCACCCCAGGACCATGAGAAAAGCATGGAGTGTCAGATACAGGTGGGGCTACAATATGAGAAAAATATTTTAAAAGTCTATCTACTTAGATTTTCATGGCATTTCCCATAACTTCAGTCTACAAGCATTATTTCAAAGAAGCTCCTGCTTAATTTCCATCAGACTGGTACTACCCAGTATACCACAGCTTAAATAATAATTTTCTAGGTAGCCAATTCTACAAGTCCTCTTGAAACATTCAGGCTACTGCAACTTCTCTTTACAACTCAGGGAAAACTGACAGCACACAAGTAAATGGTTACTGTAGCTGTTGTGTTACCTGCAATAATCTAATCAACCATCTTTTTTTTTTTTTAATTCTTTTTTCTAGTAAATGGGAATAGGGAAAATATATAGGTCTTGATGAACAGAAAAAAATGAAAATATGAAGTGACTCATACAAAGAGATAATTGGAGCAGATCAATGATTAAAAAGCAGAAGCTTATACTTCAAAGTTCTTTAGTTAATTCTTCAGATAACAGTGTTTGCTTCTTTTGTCCAACACAGCAGTTAGAAAGCAGCTAATGTAAGACTTGAATATAATCCTATCTTTCCCTGGAAGAATAACCAAGGGTATGAAAAAGCTTTATATCAAGAAGCAGAAACATGTTGTGATGCAGTGTTGACAACTGAACTTGTATTCTGCTTTGACTTCTGATATTAAGCTTATTCTAAAAAGCTTCTGTGAATTTCCTTCTAGGCCTAAAATATACAAACTAAATATACAACTTACTATTAAGTCTTTAAGGCTTAGAAAAAAGCAAAATGTAAATTGTTAAAGCTGTAACATAGCCTTTCTAATCTGAAGTTGTACAAATTTGACCTCTTAAAAAAAAATCTGTACATCAACCTTCCTCACATTACACAACCTTCCTTAGTGTTTTCTGTTTCAAGAATGTTTACCAATAGCTTAATACTTTTCATGCATAACCAATATATCATTTTCCTTTCTATATCAAAATGAGTATTTTAGTTTAGTCAACTAGAAAGCATTAACAATGTTTCTCTAAAAATATTTATCAAGAGTGCCCCACTGTATAATGCACCAAAGTTATCCATTTTAAAGTTACTCTTCAATATTTCTAATCAAAAAAATATCACTCTACATGTAACTGAGATTGAGCTCATGCCCAATTAACATTTTCTGAACAAATTTTAACAGCTTTTCAAGGCTGTAGATAATAAGTCTGTAATACAGAAATATGACTTCAAAGATAGTGAAAGATTTATTCCTGTAGTCTACTGCACTACAAGCACAGGTAAATACTTCTGCAAAGCTTTACCCCTGACATAATAAGATTTGCAGATTAATACAGCATTATATTGATCATTTCAAGAACTTCAGAGTACAATACTACATAGAGGGACTTTGAATAAAAGTGCTTTCTTGTCAGAAACTACATGCAGTGCCATTAATGCAGCACGCAAAGAACTGCTTCTTTTTGTTAGTAGTCTTACCTGGTTAGGTTGGCTAGGAAAACAGGCTCTCCTGGTGTTGAAATCCTCAAATGCTGAAGGCCTTGAATTTGCACTGTTGTAAGGTTCACTGGTAACTACAGTTTCATGTTGGAAAAGGTGATCTTTCGTTAATGAACCCGATGTATTTTCTTGAGTAGTCTAGAATACATAAGAATTCCCTTGAAATGATTTTGCATTTATACAAAAGCCACAACAAAACCC
Source organism: Corythornis vintsioides (assembly GCA_025447755.1). Classification (NCBI taxonomy): domain Eukaryota; kingdom Metazoa; phylum Chordata; class Aves; order Coraciiformes; family Alcedinidae; genus Corythornis; species Corythornis vintsioides. The sequence continues at coordinate 33,252 of JAOEGS010023061.1, forward strand.
ACGAGTTAATATATAAATGCATAACGTGTTAGAGGTGTCTATAAATTTAAGTATTGTAAGAGACGTATTTTAAAGTACTTCTAAGTAGGCAAGTAGTTTCTTTCTGTGAGTCAGCCTTGGAAAAGAATTTATTCTCTGTAGAGTGCACACAACTTGTACATTAGAGATACATGCCTGTAACTCAGCTACCAAATCAGAACTTTAAGGAAGGGTAGTTGAGTCCTGTCTCAGATTATGCTTCCACTAATTGCCCACAAATTTGCCAGTATTTACACATATGTAATTGGAGGAAAAAAAATATCTGAGACTAATCAGAAAAAATGCTAGTCAGATGTTTTAATAAATTAGAAGCAAGATTTAATAAATTAAAAGCAAGATCAGATGGAAAAGTACACAAAGTCAGTTTTAACATATACTGGCTCACTTAGAATATCTAATTACAGCAAGTATGTATTAAACAACTAATTACTGTCTTTTTTAAATTAAGATTATAGTAGGCAATTTAATACAAAAACATGACCATGTGGTAACATAATGAGATATCTGCAGGACATGTGCCACTCAAAATAAGGAAGAGGACATATATTTGGGCAGAATACTGGCTTATGAGATGATCCAATTTCTGAAAATAATAGAAAAACCCAACGGTTCTCATTCTTTAAGCTTCATTGACTGGCATTTACTTAGGATACAGAAGAGCATATTGATACAAATCCCACTGTGCTGCCAAAACCCCCGTACTGTACAATGTTTTGTTCATATTGAGAGATGCTGTAAAGTTAACTGGCTGTCATGATCTGATAGTACTGAGAAAATTCTGGCATCCAGGGTCCAGCAATGTTTCAGTTTTATTATAAGGATTTGTATATATCAAGAAAACAAGGGAGAATCAAATTATTCTTAGTATCAATGAGGCACCTTCTGAATGCCAGAGGCACTTAAGGAACTTATTCTGGGATTACAGTAGCACCTCATGTACAAAACATAACAAGCTACAAGATATCTAAATAAAGTGCAAGTAGCTAATCTTTAGGAGAATTAAAATCTTCATACCACTAAGAATTTATGTATTGTTCAGAAGCATGCTGAATGGGAAAACATTACAATTAACAATTAAGTAATTAACACTAGCAAGCATACACTCCTTGGAAGACAACAACTCAATCATGTTAAAGCTCCACTGTAAAGTTTTGAAGATGAGCGAAACTCCAGAAAGATGTCTTTTGCATATTCTTGAGTATGACAATACCACTAAGCAATTTACTTCGTTGTTGTCAAAACAACATTTTCTGGTCAAACTGTTTGGAAACCAGTATGAAAGAAATGTTTATATGACTGGTGAGAGTTAAATTTCATGAATGTATACTTATTCTAATAGCAAAGAGCTTCAAATTTTAGTGCAATATCAATCATCTTCCTAGCAGGAGATACTCCTGCAGGTACACTGCCCAGCAATATAAAAAGATTCCAAAACACCAGTTCAAACCACAGAAGAACTGCATACAGAATGAGGAAGAAATTCCTTCAACTATTTTTGGTTTGAGCAATGTTATAAATGCTTACAAGGAGAAACTATAAGCTAGGAACATACTTAACAGCTAGAATCCATTTTTCATAAACCACTGTTAAGCACCAGACCCCTTTGCTTTCCGCCCTTCAGCTATTGTCAGTTTGAGTGGTCTAAGGATAAGGATGAGAGCTACTAAAAAAACCTATGCCTTTCTTCCCTGGGAAAAACCCCACATACTGCCCACCAGCCAGTTTTTATCCCTGGGTGAGATTTGCAACAGCATGTATTATTTCCTGTTCCTGCAGGTGATTCACACCTTTCTTCAGAAATAGCTACACTATAGAACAAAAAGGGACACATACATACGCTAACGCTCATGAAGACAGCACACACACTCCCCTTGGCAGTCAGGAAGGGCTCCATCTAATATACGACACAGGCATTGATCATCTATTGCAGTGCTAAGCAGCAGCGTGAGATGCCAATGTACAGAAAAAAACCTTAATCTTAAAGAAAGCCTTTGTACGCTCTATGCAGCAATTATAAGGGAATGTTTTTATAGAATTCCACCACAGACATCACAATTTAAGTTAATTCACTTCAAGGACAAATCTGGGGATGTCAGGAGATGGAGAAAGGCATCCGGCCTTTCTAAGGCAAGAACTCACAGAATAGCTCTTTGGAAGTCCTGAGGCTCAGCCTACCAACCCAGACACTGCAGGTAAGTGGACACAGCCCAACTTGTGGTATTTATGAAAAATTAGAAGTAATCAGGTCAGTTATGATTTATTCAGTCTATAGATATTCACTATGCAGAACTATAGAAATGACAGATGAATCTGTATTTTTAATTAGACTGAGAGTTTCAATACAGCCAAACTAGGCTTGTTAGTATCAGAAAGGCTTTCTTTGAATGACATTTCCTGCTCCCATGTGATGTTTTATGACAAGGTCATAAACACCTGAAACCCCACACTTACAACAGAAATACTGACAACCTGAAAGGAGAAGCCCCAGAAACAAAAATCTATTGTATTGAAAGCATATTGAAGTAAAAGGCAAACATGCAAAGTTTCCCACAAAACGAAGCTTGGTATATTAAATATACAGAATATTACAAACACAGGTGCCCACATTCCCCTTTTGTACTGTCCAAAGCAATCACACCGCCCACATTCAATATCCTTTAACCACAGTCTGCAAAGTACAGTACTGGCATAGGTTGTTCAGTATAATCTGTAAAGTAACCTACGCCAATTTTTAATGCACAACGGAAATCTGGTTTGCTCCCAGCTGCTGGTATAATAATTACTGTCCTATGGTTGCTAAGAGATACTCTGAATTTTTTTCCAAGTCTACTAAAACATTTCTGTGCACTCAGGCAAAAGGATGCTGGGTAAAGCAATAAAATGACTCCAGCTGTAGCTCTCCAGCAGAATTCAAAGCCAGATGACAGCTGTAGAGAAAATGAAAACCAGACTGAGCTTCTCCTCTCCTTCAAATTCTCTCTCCTTACTTCACCCAGTTTGCCAGAGTTAAGTCTGGGAGAGAATTCAACATTGTTCTGCAAACATTTTTAACAATGTTCTGCCCTAAGGAAGTTTAATGATTATACAGAAGGATGGATGAGAGACCACATTTCCGTTGCATCCCAGTTCTTGTATTTACTTCCCATGAGGCCTGAAAAGCTGCCGTTTGATGCCTACCAACACAAGAATCATTTAAATGTTTTTTTCCTTAATTTTTAATTGTGAATAAATCACACAGGTTTCAAAAACATTTTAATAACTTCCTTCTGCTTTAGCTATTTCTAAGACTGATGAATAAACTATTTTTGTATTTGGCAAAGAAGCTACATTTTAATCAGGTATGTATTTCTGACATAGGCTGAAATATTGTCTAGATAACTCTGACTGTTTGATACAGTTTAAAGTAAAAAAACAAGGCATGTGACATGCTGCTTTCTTCCAAGGCTGTTCTATCTGAATATTGAAACAATGAAATTGTTTTCGTTCAATGAACTGAGTTAAAAAACAAAGCATAACTCTTGAGGAAAAAAAGAAATGGAGATGTAAAGTGGAAAAAAAGAAATGGAGATGTAAAGTGGAAAAAAAGAAATGGAGATGTAAAGTGGCTGTTAGGTATACTGGTGAGAGAAAAACAAACAAAAAAATTAAGAGTGTCCTCTTTTTCAATACTACTTAAAAAAAACAGATTAACATACACGCATGATTTTAGCATATTATTATTATGATGATGTTTATTTTAATGGATAATATAAATTAGTATTACTTTTAGTTCTAGCAACTACACAACCAATTTAATAAGTGCATTAAATATTGAGAATATTGTGTTTTATCATGTAGCATTTTCTCTTAATAAATCAATACAGTATCAAGGCCAAATGATTTCACATTTTCTTTTAAGTTATAATGTCAATTTATTTTTTCAAAATAAAAAGTTTTGTGAACCTTCCGTTACAGAGAAAAGAAACGAAACAGTCACTGAATAGTACATTTACAAAGAGGTCGCTAAGAAGTGTATTTACAGAGAGGCACATGAACCATCGACGCCCTCCTCGCCCACACAAACATTGCTTAAGATGCTTAAGTCACAGGCCTTTTCCCCTTCATATTGACAGAAAGCCCAATGTACCTATTTTGGAAAGAACAAGTCAAACTTCTTTTTCTACTTGTAATTCATCAGTCCACATTTTTATTCTGTCTGTAGTAACAAACTCAAAAGCATAACTACTCCATTTCTGTTAACTTCAAAACTGTTAAAACATGTTGGTAGTCCATAAATAACACCACTATGGCTGAATCAACAAAACTCCAAAGAAATTAAAGACTCAGCTGCTCTATTTTTCAGTTCTCAAAAGCAAGACTTACATGATTCAGTATCCAAAAACCACATAAGAAAACTTCTAAATGCTCAAGCTCTAGACTTCATTTAGTTAGATTTACTGCTAAAAAAAAATATATATTCTGATATTTCTTTTTTTTTTTTTAGCTAAGCTAGATGAGTTTTAGAGCAAGTAGTTTATACTTGGTAGAGGAAAATAAGCTGAGCCAATCTTTGTACAAACAAGCAAACTGACTTAAACAAGCTGCTTCTCTACTGCATTGAAAGAGTCTGATTTTATTAGCAAAAAATTCAAGCCTCCTACCAAGACAAATTCCCAGTGTATATTTCCATATAAGTTTACACACATTTCCAGGATCAATTTACAAACATTACTGCAAGTCAAATAGCTCTGCATTAACTAATTTGTGTGTTTCTATTTGAAATTTTTAATTTAGTAGAACTAAGGCTTATTTAATGGTACAATTTGCATACAATATGTTCATTACACAACTAACAGTAATTGTAATCATTTAAGCAACTTTTACAAGCCAAGTACAAACACCCTTAAGTTTTGGGGTTTTTTTTAATACTAAGATTTTAAGACTATTTATGAAAAACAGAACATCTATTTATAAAAAACAAAACATCTACTTATGAAAAACAAAACAACATCTATAATGATAAATTCAAACTTCAGTAAAAAGAATGCTTTCTCTGTGAGATTCTATTTAAGCTATACACCAAAAAAAAATGTAGCAACCAAGCTACAATATAGCAAGCAAAATGCTAGCCTAGAAAACACAAAGTAATATTTAACTTTTGGATTTGCATTTAGCAGTTGAACATACAAATTTTGGACAGCCCATTTCTGCTTGCTACATATGATAATACTTATTACAAGTAGGAATTGAGGTTTAATAGCAGTGCTGGGTAGGTCAGAAGGCTGTGTGTTTTGATCTTATTTGGATTTCAGTTACTCTCTGTAGCACTGATTATAACCAGACAGTCAAATAACTGTCTTCCTTTTTTCATCACTAATCATTCTCACTTAAAAAAACCCAAAACCAACAAATTGGTAATTAAATATATATACAAACTACATACAGTATTAATAATTCAAGTATTAAGTAAATATAGAATTCCTGATGTGTAAGCTGGCCATAACAGCATAGGCAAACATCTTGACAGCAGATGATGTAACTGACAAAGACCTATTAAAATTGTTATTTTCAGATGTACCTTGATGACATCCTGGGGACTTTACTTACCATACTAACTAGGAATTAAACTGAAGAATACTATTAATATACAAAACAGTTGCTACAGGGTATATATAAAAATTTAAGTGCATTAACAAACATGGCATGAAAAATAAGGGTGAAATAGCTCTTTTTTATATTAGGCTATTTTAGAAACAACTTAGGACTATTTAATACTTTTCATTAAGAAGAGGAGATCCACTCCTTGATCTTTTATAGTTCACTCCTTAGAGGTTACAAATTACAAGTCTGAAATGCCCTTGATATACTCCAAAACTTACTCAAAAGTACTATTAGAAACTTGGGAAAACAGCTTATATAATAAAGAGGTGGGAAAAAAATCTTTAGGCCTTTTAAACTTTTTAAACTACAGGGAGGTGGGAAGATGGGAGAACAAGTCAACATGATTCTTCAAAAGCATGTTTAAACAAAATGGTCTTAAAGTCTTTCGAGTTTAAAAAACCCTAGGGTTTTTTAACTTACAACTGTATCAATCTTGGAAAGAGTAAGGAATTAATAATTCAGAGACAAATATACACTACTTGCTATTCCTGAGATAGTCTTGATGGCTGAATCTGGTGCCTGTACCTAAAATGCTGTAGCCTTTCTACACTGACATTCATAACCCTGAAACTAGAACTTCGTTATTGATATATAAATCTGATGAAGCATCAGCTACACCAGGGTGAGTTCAGCCTTCCCTGCATTTTTTTCCACCCACTACCAGTAATGTTATTGGTAGGCAATTTTAGTATCACTGATTTTACTTTGATATGCACACATATGGTAAGAGACTGGCTAACTTTTTAGCCTATAAAAACCATGTAATTCTTGCCACCTATCAACAAGATGAATCCACAATTATGCAATGTGTGTTGTGGTAAAGTCATGAAACATGTTTAATTGTCTGGAACGCAAGTTATAATTCTACCAACAGCTTGTACCAAATAGGATGTTTGTACCTGTGAGTTCTTTATATAGAGAATATATTTTAAAAGATATATTTTTAGTAGATATATAAAATAAATCTACATCATCTATTTACATATCTAAATACATCTATATTTATAGCTACATAGATGATGTAAAACCACTTTTCTCCACTTTTCCAGGAACAAACTTTGTAAATAAAGAATCACAGCTATTTGCTTCAATTTTTGCATCCTTATATAGAAATGCAATAACTAAGCAGCATAATCAAGAAGCAATTAGTTTCCTCTAATCACATTATGCCTGCAGAAATTGCTCAATTATTAATCCTTGCAACAAAGCATACTTAAACAAGTCTTTTAAAAGCTGATTACAGATTGCATTTACTTTGGCAAACATTTCCTCCACCCTGTCAAAATCTTATTCCCATTTCATATCCAAAGTATCTAATATTTATTGCGATTTTACTTTAAAATGCCTTAAAACACCACTAATAAAACACAAAAGGTGGTGGCACAGCCACCACTTACATTTCTTCTACCACAAAAACTGGAAGAAATCAGGAAACTCTTCTGCATTGCCACTGCAATGCAGTATCCCTTTTAATTACTTGACTGTCTCCTACCATAATTTGATTCTTGCCCATATCTTCAAAGCAGGCTGCTAATTTTCTTGATTTTGTGTCCCAGATGTTCTACAACTGCATCTGTCTACACTGATAAAAAACATAAATGACAAAACTCTTTCCCTCAATAAACCACTTAGGAATACTATCAGTTTTCTGAATAGTAACTATGACCCATGAGTCAAATTGTTCCTATACCAGCTTCATATTAAATATCTGAACTCTGAATAATGAGGGTGTGTAAATAAAGCCAAGTTTTTCCTGAAAATTAAAATAAGGAAGAAGAGATGACAAGCACTTATAGTAACAAGGAGGTTTTCACTCAATTATATTATAGCCATTACTGTACATATGTATCCATAATATTTCTTTATACTGGCTTTTCAATTACATGGTTTCTTGGCTATTACCTGACAGTGTTACACATCAGTGTTGCAGTATTTGATATGGCATTTCTGTAAAATATTACTCAAGTACATTTAGACATTTTTATCACTTATGCATTATGACCTGCACATTTTTTCTTGATCCAGAAAAATGATCAATAAAAACTGGAATATCAAAAAAGTTACTGATTTATCAGTATTTATTTATTTTGTGTTTTAAAAAAAAAAAAAAAATTATAAAATCTTAACTTCCAACTTTGTTTGGACTAGATTCTTGTAACTGTTAGCACCTTTTCAACTCTAACCATATAATTAGAAGTATCTATCACTACACAGTGAAATGCAGGAAAACAAATAGGATGCACATGTATAAAAAGAAGAATCCTGACCCCCCTCTTTTTTTTTCTTTTATCCCCAGAAGAATATTTCATGTTCCTATGAACTCAAGGAGGACACAACCTAGAACAGACATCGTAAAATTAAAAATTAAACTCAGGATAGTTACTCATTCTATTCATTAAATATTGACTACTTAAGTTTCAGACAGACAATATTCTAAGTCTTTTAGATAAATGTTCTAGAACTTATTTCATTAAACAGAATTTCAGTATTGCTCTTATTTTGCTTATTCTCTCTAATGAAAACAAAAACTGTTCAATGTATTTCTTAAAAAACTAACTGCAAAATTAAATACTCACTTGAAAGCAGTCTTCTGCCACTTCAACGTCATTTTGGGAAGGTGGATAACCTATAGAAAAAGGAAAAAACCCAAAATAGACAAGGTTATTTTATTTTTCTTTACAGTCTATTGCTTCCAGTGTCCACATCCTCCTTCAATATTCAATTAAGTTGATCTAAATATGCTTGTTTACTTTTCTAACCAGTAGATAACCATATTTCAAGTGAATTTTATTAATTACCATACTTTTCTACATACTTTTATTTGATATACTGAGTATTCCTAGCTACACTCCTTTCTCTCGTTCACACCTTTCCCATAGCAGCAGTTTCAAAGTGTCATCAGAAGTCTAAAACAAGGGAGTATATTCTTGTTAATGCAGCATTTTGAAAATTAAAGGCAGATATGTTTGGTTGGCATGAATGCACAATGTGCTATATTTTGCTATAAATCAGCAGAAATTGGATGGAGAGAAGATGACTCTCATGTTCTCTGTTTCTCTTGCAGGGATATGGATGATATCAGCATGATTCAAAAGAAGTTGCTCTAGTATAGCAAAAACCTTTTTCCATCAGAAATATGTTTCTTCCTTTGCTAATATGGTAACACAAATTAATACCCTAAATTCACAGCATACCATAGCACAGAATGTTTTGTTTAAATTTCTCCGAGTTGCTTTTTACAAGACTGAAAGAGATGTTCTTTCAATTGAATAGACACCTTGTATCTTAATTCTCTCCCTCTCCCCATACAGAAATATGCTTAACATATTTTCAGCTCAGAAATGAGCTTCAGTTTGCTCACTAGTTTCCATGAGGTCAGTGAAGCTCTGGAACCAGTTAGCTATATTATTATTAAATTCTTCTACCATCCTATATAGATGTGCCCTCAGAACTACTGTCAGCAGTTAGAAAGCAAATAAAACAATTAACTGAAAGTATGTGCAGATAAAAAGTAAACTCAAGGAGTCTCAAATCATTCAAATGCCATAGCTTATCCTCCAAGAACACAGAAGATGTAACAAGCTTCTGAGAAGACTGAAGTAAGACTCTGTAACACTCTAGATCCCTCCATTTAGTCATAATTGGAAAAAGAGAGGCAATGACTTATAATGTAGGGATGTTTCAGGAAATCACCTTATTAGCATTGTAAGACACTTGGATGAGTGGCACTTCAGAAATGCCAGGAGTATTATTTAAAAATTGCTAAAAACTCAATATAAGATCAATTCACATTCCTTATATACTGTCAGTAATAATGTTACAAAGTGTTTTGACTTATTTAGTAAATGCTCAACACGCTCCCCTCCAACCCTTTCAACTGAAATCCATACCTTGAGAAATATCCTCTACTGCTCTCCGAATACCTCTGTCAAACGCTCTTGCATCAGCAGGACTCTGAAATGTGAGGCCAAATTTTTTGTCATCAATCTTCCAGTGGTAAAAAGTAGGAGTAACTTTGTTGTAAACGAGGTCCTTCTTCAATGTGCATTCCAAGACCACCTTCCAGAAAGAAGATAGGAGGAAAGACATCACTGACAAATATATCAAATTTGAGAATTAAATGTACTCTTTGTGAATTACCTGAAAACATTAATCATAAAAATAGATAAAAGTATCTACTTAAATTTCTTCCTGTTACACAAGGATGTAACTTTAACTTTTTTTCCATTATGGCCCAATTAGTCCGTAATAGTTGCTGATAGGTGGTATGGGTAACAGATGCTATTGGTAAACTAAGTTAATCTACCTCACCTCAAAAGTATCTTACACCCACAGAAAGCTATTGTGTCAGTACAGATATGCTAGATATTCATCAAATTAAATAAGCCACACCCCCAAAAATATTACTGTACTGATACCAAGCATTACTGGGAATTTTAATTGCATACCTGGTCTGTAAAATTTTTGAGCACTATACTAACTTTATGCGGCTTTTTGGTCATGCCAGTTTTTTTCCAAGAAAGGCTACTAGACAAGAGAAAACAATACATGAGAATGGTTTTTAAAGCTGACACTAATCAAAACCACAGTCTTTCTGAACGTATTACTGTCTTTACGTAGACACAAATGATTTATGGCTTATGTTGAACTATAATGAAAACAGTAATTAGGAATAACAGAATTATTTGGGTACAAAACCATTACAGGTATATATGCACAGTCATGAAGCAAAGTAGCAGTCTCCACATGATTTAAATAACAATTTAAATTGCCTAGGGTTTATGCAACATCATTAAATATGTCTTGATTAAACAAACAAAAAAAAAATCCAAGCAGAACTCCTGTAGCACTAGTTACAATAAAATATGCAGCAAGACAACTTGTAATTATTACTACAAAATTCTGAAAACCTACAATGAGAGGTGAATGAGGAATTTTAATATTCTTTCAACATTAATATATTTTCAGAATTTTTACTTGTAGCTCTATTACATACACAACTTGAGAGAAAAATACTAAATTTCTTACAGCATGTGGAAAAATGAGGTTAATTATAAACATAACTGGAAAAATAACTTCAAAATTAAAAACCATAATATGTCTGTACTTAAGATTATTCTTACCCTTCCTTTGTATTCTTCCTCTGCTTTTCTTGTCTATTTATGACAGGCAAATAGTTTGTTTTTTTTACTCCTGCTTTTCCTTTCTTTATTCCCCCTACCCTACAGCCCACCACGAACTAGCTCCTCATGAGTTTTACTGCCTTTTAGCTCCATCTCCAGCAGAATTACATTCTTTTGTCACATATAAATTCTTTCAGCGTTAAAATAATTCTTCTAACTCCAATCTGAATGCCCTAAATGGTCAATAGTATGTAGGTACAACTGCCTACAAGAAAGCATAGGAAGGATTCTTAACAATCTCCTGTAAATGGGCAGAAAAACTTGCTGCAGACTGGAAAAAAAAATAATAATTCTACTGTTCTAAGGTGCATGAAAAGATGGTTCTTTGTCCCTTTTGATGATTTTGAACTTGTGGACTCCCAAAAATAAGAGTTAAAAAGATTTCTCACATCACTGTATTTTCTAGGTCTATGAGGACTTCTAGGGGATCTCTTCTACACTAAATACCAACTATTTTCACACTATATTTTGTTTGCAATTTCACCTAAAATATCAACAAGAAGTACTGCAAGACTGGTTTTATTGCATCTCAATGAACACCTGCTTCCAAAGGAGTTAAAGCAATTATTTTGTATTGAAAATTCATACTTGGATGACAAATATTTTTAGAAGCTAGTGCTACAAGAGAAAATTTTACTGAGTAGATGCTATGAAACCTTAACCAAACTAGAAAATCCCTGAACTCCCCCAACCCAAAACCCAACACTGCTAGCACCCACCACCACTCCCCACACCTCCAAACACATTTTATAGGACAAGCAATCATTAATGAAACAAGCAAACATCCTATCCAACACTAATTGTTTTCAACTTAAGAAGTAATAAATTTGTAAGGATGATACTGATTTTCCAGACCTGAAGCTGTATGAAAACAGAGCAGTCAACACAGTAGACAGAAGTGGTTAAGGGCACTGAAAGGGAAACATTAGTTGTATCAAAACTGTACATGCTGTCAGACATAAGAATCCATATAGATGAGGCTTTATGCCTGCCTCACCTGAGAGAGGTTCCAATTAGCAGTGGGACACAAACCTATAGTATTGTTTTCTTGCATCCAGAAATGCTAAAAATCTGAACACTTCTGTGCTTTGCAGCAACAGCATATTCCCCCCCGTTAAACATAACACTGTCAAATTTTTCTTCTATGATGAAGCATGCAAACTGTCACTGGGGCTGAAGTAACCTAATACACATATCCCCAAAGCCTGGAAATGGAAACCAAGCTTTTAGCAATACAGTTTTCTTTTCTTCTAAGTCTTAAAACACCCAAAACTCCAACTGTTTTGTTCTGCCCTTTGTGTACGTTTCAGAACTCTCCACATCATATGTGAAGACGGTATCATACTCTCCCATATGGTCCCCAGTTCTTTTTAGGTATACCTCCCCTAAGATCTCCACTGATAAGCATGAAACACACCTTGAAAACAGTAAATTAAGTGACCACAGTTTAAGAAAATGGCATTTTTTAATAAAACACAGGTTACTATTCTGAAGGTTTTCTTCATTTGGAGACTTAATATTACGACTTCCTACCAATATTAAGTGGCCACTGTAACATCTAATGGAAAATGCTGCAATTAATAGACTCTAGACAGAGCAGCTCCAGGTCCAAATACTCAGGATAAAAATGCTAAGAGAATAAATGGGACTGTATGTCTACTTACTAATGTTTAATGAAAAATGTCCCAAAGTCATAAAAGCAACACTAATGAGTTCACAGATACCCATAGAAATATTTTCTTGCTACTTTTCTCACTTTTATTCACAGATTCACAGATATTAGGGGTTGGAAGGGACCCAGAAGATCATCTAGTCCAACCCCCCTGCCAGAGCAGGG
>JAOEGS010023062.1:0-24096 GCA_025447755.1 Corythornis vintsioides
ATTTTATTTTTTTTTTTTAATTTCCCAGTAACAAAGGCCTTTTTAACACAAGAGAGCAAGAAATGGCTCTCCAAAATCTGGTTGGTAGCTACTGGAAACACTTCTGCCCATGTAGAAAGGGTGCTTTATGAGGTGCAACAGGACACTTACTGCCCAACTGCAGCATTAACCCACGGCTAATGGCAGGAGTCAGGACACAGTACAGGATCAGGACTTTGCTATCGTGTGGAGAAAGTGCATAGTGACAGACTAAACCCAACTTGGTATCTGGGATCACCCAGCAAAAGAAAGCAAGGAACCCACGGTGAACACATAAAAAGATAACGACTATGTTGACGCTCCCGGGAGGATGGAGGGGCGCTGTTGAAACCCTGGTCTCCAGGGCCCAACACAGCCCATGGGCTGCCCCCACAGGGCAGACAGAAGGAAGGAGACTCCGCGGGAGGGGCCCCACGGGCTGCTGCTGAGGCCGCCTCAGCACAAGTGAGTGCAATGGAGGCAGCAGCTCTGTCTCCGCACCTGCTTCACTCACCTCATCCTCCAGGAGCGTCGGTAGAGGCTCGAAGTCGTAGCAGTTCACCTCCTCTTCCTCCTCATAAAACACGTCCTCTGGGGCGCCAACAGCCTCCATTCCGACAGGCGAGGGAGCAGACTTCACCTCCGCAGCCTCCCAACTCGCCCGTAGTACGCGCTGCGGCTCATTCTCACACTCGCCAGTGGGCTTCCCCCGGCCGCGACCCCCGCGGCGCCAGGTCCGCGCGCAAGCCCGCCCCGCTTTAACCTCTTCGGTTCCCGGTGGGCCCAGCCCCGGGGCGCCGCCTGCTTAAGTCCTGGGCTGGGGCAGCGGTACCATGGCAACGCGGCCCGCCGCCGTGTCGTTCGCGCGGCCTTACTGCGGCGGCGCCCGCCCTCCTGTGGTGGTACCCGCCCCTGCCACGTCCCGGGGCGTCCGCAAGAGTCACCGGGGGCCAGTTGCGAATCCCCGCGTATGGCCCGCGTCACCTTCTCATCGCTCACGGTGAACTCCTAGCAAGAAGGCGGTGGCGCGGCGGCATTGTGTGAGTGGCTCGCCCGACGCAGTGCCAGCTGCCGTCGCTGGGGCCTCGCGGGAGCCGCAGCTGGTCCCCAGTTCGGCTGCGCTCTCTGGCCGAACGGGAGCGCAGTGGCGAGAGCTGGTGTCGGGCGAGCGGCCGGGGCGATGGCGCGCCTGGCGCCCGAGCTGCTGACAGTTGGTACGGCCGCAGAGCTGCTCCCGGCAGCGAACGATTTCCTCCCGTGAGGAGCACCTTGGGTGAGGTTAACCCCCTACCCTGTCTGCTCCTGTGTCCTCGCCTCATTTAATCGTCACCGGCTAGCCAGACCACTGGATTTATTGGACATACCACAGCGTTTAAAATTAGGCAGGTGGTTATTTGCATTATTAACTCCTGACGCATTTCAAACAATAAGCAGAACAAACAAAACCAAACCAGTGTTACTCAGCGGGCTTTTCCGTAGCCCGAGCCCGTTTTTGTTAATGCACAGGTCTTGAGGTGCCTAAAATAACTTCATTAATATTCCCTTTGAAACTGAAAGTTCAAGATCAAGGGTTCCTTCAGAAGCACCACCTTCTTAGGCGTACGTTTTTGTTTATAATAAACCCTGTTGGAAACTGTAAATTGTGTAAACAGGCTGTGGCCGTTCTCTTTTCTGTCTGGGAAGAGGTAATGGGATGGGTAATGGATGCAGCATGTGCTGTACAACCCCCTGAGCAGGTGTGTCCTAATTTAATTTCAAACTTATATGCAGCCACATAGAAATCTTAGATCTCCATTTTTAACCAGTGTGGTGGATGGAGACTATAGCCAGTTTCTCCTGTAATTAAATTCTACAACCACAGATACTTAGGAAATATTAGTGCCATTTTCATTATTTTGCTTTCCTGTATTCCTATAGTTCTGTGTCAACATGGAGTATGTTAATGAATTAATCTGTGCACAGTAGATCAAAAAAAGCAAGAGTTTTGTATTCTATTTTGTATGTAGTACTCTAGAAAAGATTAATACTCTATTAAAATAAACATAACAATCACTGTGAAACAAAGATATTTTGATTAACTGCCCCATAAAAGTCATCCTTCAGCAGTTGTAAGATTTATCCCAATTAAACATTAATTGGATACATTCCACAGTAATGGCATGCTACTGAGAAAAAACCTAAACTCAGACAGATTGGAGTCTTTCATATATATGGTGTTTTCTTACTAATGTTTTTGAATTAAAATCATGTGAACAAAATGTTTTTAATGATTACAAAGGCTTCCAATCTATATACACTTATAATTTGATAACTCAGGCTTGCTTTTAATTGTTAACAAATATTAAAGCACGGGAAACAGCGAGTGTCTGATGCTTCTGAAAATAGAGCCCATCATGACTCCACTAACAGTATTATTATTTTTATTTTCTTAAAATGTATTTCACCATCATATTTGTCAAAATGTTTTCCTCAAGTAGCACTATCTACCCAAGAAGGACCCTGAATTCTGGACTAAAGACAAAGAAAAGAGAAAAATTTCTCAGATGTGCAAATTGGGTACAAGATACACTCATCCATAAATACATCCTAGACAAGCACTCTGTTGCAATCACTGCTGAACATTCACAAATATTTTTTTTAAAGTGGTGATTAAAGGCAAGCCTGTGGATGCTGCATGGAAATTCACATGCTAGACTTGAAATAATATATATATATATATATATATTTGTTGAATAAAAGAGATTCCCTTGCTAAAAGCAATTAGTAATTGAGTCATGGGGCATTTCCCTGTAATGTTAGCAGACTCAGGTTCAGACATTTAGCCTGCATCATTTGGACTTTGAATCTAGGCTTGGGTTGATTTTGTCAGTGTGTAACTCACTGTATACAAGTGATTTGAAATGCTTGAGACCTGTCTCCTGCTTGCTCTGGTTAACATGTTCCACTGGAAAACTATTTGTACCAAGTGAAATATGTAAAAAGTGGAAAACAAAAAAAAAATAAAAAAAATACAGGATTCCTCTAAATCAAAATTTTTAGTGGATGTAGCCTTATCACAAGTAATTTGACAGAACTGATATTTGGTAGATTTTTCCAGAAGAGTTGCTATACTAAGCCTCTGCTTTAATCAGTAATTCTCTTGTTTTGCTTTCCTCATTGGTCTCACAGCTGATGCGACTGTTAGAAAAGTCACTGTAACTTGTTTGAAACATTAAGTGTAATAATTCTCACACTAGGATATTAATTTTTTTTAACATCTGCAATTAATCATGGCTCACAAGAACTGTTGGAGGATGTAACACTATGCAGTTCAGCATTAGAAAAAACCCCATGTGCACATAAAGCTGTCAGTTTGCCTGCAATCATATTTTCAGTTCTTTTTCATAATATTGCTTAAAATGTTAATTTTTTTAAGAGGCATTTATAGAGTATTAGTAAACATTTTTGAAAGACATTTTGGTGGACATGTGTTTGTGGAAATTATCTTCTGAGCCTGAGATTGGCTAAACATGTAAGTAAATACCATACTAAAAGCAGAAATGTACAGAACTGCAATAAGGTTCTCAAAGGTGAGGGTTCTCAAAAGGCAGAGATTAAAATATTATTTTGCACTAATAATATTCTGTAGCCTCAAAAGAAATAATAAATGTTAGTATAGATTAAAGGAATATACTGTGACTACAATTGTTTTGTTAAAGGGTATTTGAAACAGGTTTCATTGTGAAAGTACCAGAGGGGTTTCTTTAGCAACAGTGGCACCAGAAACATAATTATTAGAGACTTCGAATTAATTGTAGGTAAGAGATTAAAAACTAAGAAAAGGTAAACTCCAGGTAGAGTGTAGATATTATACATAAGAAACCTCTTGACCAAAAAGTCTTTGAATCAACACAGAGTTTTGTGCCTTCAACTTCAACTTCTCTATGACAATAGAGAGGGACTGATAAAATATATCTGATTTCAGTCTTACATTTTTAGCACGCTCCCTTTAAGCTGTATCTAATTTGTAGTAAATGCAGTAGAGTTCGCATAGTTTTCAGTTTTCACAAAGGTTGTATTTGTTGCAGCAAAACAGCCAACTTGATTTCTGTCTCTGACAGCAGTCAATAGCAGATGTCTAGAGTGTAGAGTGATGAGGCTTCTCAGCTTCCTCTTCTCCAAACGAAACAATCCAAATTCCCTCAGCCTCTCCTCACAGGACTCGTTCTCCAGACCCTTTACCAGCTTGGTTAGCCTTCTCTGAACTCACTCCAGAAACAGTATCTTTCTTGTGGACCCAGAACTGACCACAGTAGGTGAGGTGCAGCCTCACCAGCATGAAGTACAGAGTCACTATCACTTCATTTCTCCTGCTGGCCATACTATTTCTGATACAGGCCAGCATGCCATTGGCCTCAGTGGCCACCTGGACACACTGCTGGCTTGTCCTTTTTCACCAGGCAGCTTTCCAGCCACTCTTCCCCAAGCCTGTAGAATTGCCTGAAGTTGTTGTGGCTGAAATGCAGAACCCAGCACTTGGCCTTGTTTAACCTCTTACCAGTGGCCTTGGCCCATATATTCAGATATTCCCTAAGGCAGCAGTAGCATCTATTGGTTTAAGAGACACTGGAATATTTTTATTTAATGGTTTGTTCACTTTTTGAGTTTGAATAGTTATCCACCATATCTTATTGTAAAACTCCACAGCTAACCTGCTCATTGCATAAATTGTTTCATTTGAGGCCCCTAACTTCTTGTTATTTAAAAATGTCATTGATAGATTCCCTATTTATAATCTTTCTATCATTTATGATATTATAGAACTGTCATATCTCCCCTAGTTTCATCTTTTCAGGTAGAAAGTTTCTGGTCTAGTTGCTCATTTGCAGAATATAAATTATTCCATGACTTTGTTTACATTTTAGCACTTCAGAGTACTTTTTTCCAATTATGTCATTATGTAATTTAAAAATGTGAAGAAGAAGGGTGTAAAAGGAATGGAAAAAGGGCCGGAAGGGGATGGAAAGGTGAAGGTTTGGCAGACTCTCAAGAGATTTTTTGAAAATAATATATTAATGACCTGAAAACTTAAAGGAAGAACCTCCCTTATCTGTGATTTTCTGATATAGTTATGAGCCTCATGCCTTTTATTTCCAGATAACTGGATTCATGCAATAGTATAAAAACATGTTGTTTTTATAATGGGTGCTAGCCACAAGAGAACACATTCATGGGAATTCAGGGAATGACTGCCAGCACCTCTCTCTGTGCAACATAGTTTAAATATAAGCTACAGGAGTAGCTTGTACAGGGTACTACTGTTATGCTACTTTGTGCCACATTGGAGAGGACTTTCATGTTCTTTGTAGGTTTTTGATTTACATTATAGCACTTTGGTTATTCTTTTTAATAGATTATATAATCATAATTGACTATTAAAATTCTGGAGTACCAGCCTTGTAGATGAAAGGTACACATTTGTTACACTATAATTAGATTGTACATTCTCCTTTTAAGAGTTTTCATTTAATGGTGGTTTGCCTGAAGGTTCTCATTTTAATTTAGTTTGGGTGAAATGGAAGGAACTGAAGGATTGGAGTTTAAAGAATTGAGTTTTGTGTGTCTATGACTTATATCCTTTTCAATTGTTTGGGTTTTGTTAATCATAGATTGATTTAATGCCATAGGCTTTAATACTTTTACAGTCTATGAAACTACTGTTCCTTTAGCCATTATAAATATTTCAAGCAGATCGAGAGAAGTGATTCTGCCCCTCTACTCTGCTCTGGTGAGATCTCACCTGGAGTATTGCATCCAGTTCTGGAGCCCTCAACATAGGAAAGACATGGACCTGATGGAGTGGGTCCAGAGAAGGGCAACAAAGATGATCAGGGGGCTAAAACACCTCTCCTATGAGGACAGGCTGCAGGAGCTGGGGTTATTCAGCCTAGAGAAGACAAGACTTCGGGGCGATCTTATAGCCATCTTCCAGTACCTGAAGGGGGCCTACAGGAAGGCTGGAGAGGGACTGTTTACAAGGGCCTGTAGTGAAAGGATGAGGGTTTAAATTAGAGTAGATTTAGACTAGATATCAGGAAAAAGTACTTTACCTTGAGGGTGGTAGACCAGTGGAATAGGCTCCCCAGGGATGTGGTTGAGGCCCCATCTCTGGAGATATTCCAGGTGAGGTTGGCCAAGGCTCTGAGCAGCCTTGTCTAGTTAAGGGTGTCCTTGCTCACTGCAGGGGGGCTGGACTAGATGACCTTTGGAGGCCCCTTCCAGCCCTAAACATTCTATGATTCTGTAAAAAAGCTTTCTGTCAGTTGCCAACTGCTGATGCTTTTGTGGCAGAAGTGAGAAAGCATTGTAATAAAAAAGCAAATTATGTGTTCCTGGTACCGAAAAACCTGAAAGAATTCAAAGGTAAAGATACTACAATTTTTAAATGAGCCCCAGTACTGCTATGAATCCTATGTGATTATAAATCTGCTTTCCTTGTCGCAAGTCAGTTTGTATTCCAAGTACTTAAAAATCTTACAAGGGCAGTAGGGATGTGTTAGCTTTGCATTTCTGAAGATGATCAGAAACTTATATGCATTAGCTGCTTATTGTATATGGGAAATCATATATTGGTATTCCTTTTTTATGGGGTTGAATGGTAGAAGTTTAAACTTTGGAATCATCAGGCACAGTCTTTGGACATTATAGGCACCTATCACTTCATTCTTTTAACAGAAATATCAAAATCCACCTGTTCTACATGTTACAAATCTTCTGATTTCCAGCCTCTGCTTACACTTGTTCACTTTTGCCCCAACATTGTGTTTTATCTTCTAATCCCAGTTCCTGTTTCTTTACAAAATACCCTATTATGTGTACATCTGTTCTGTTGCCATTGACTTTTTCATCTTTTCCAAACAATGCATTCTCTTAAACTTGTATTCTAGTCATTATTGATTTTCTGCTACACTATACTACAGTATGCTACACTTCAGTTGTCTCTATAATACTGGTAAACTTTAATTTCATAATTTCCTCACTTTAGGAGATCCGATATTTTAATCTTTTCAATAGAGTCATCTTCTACCTACCCTCTCAGTGTATTTTTTTTATGAAGGTGTGTGCCTTGTTTTGTTCTTCATAATCTTCTCACATATCCACTGTCTAAAGACTTTTATTTAATTGCATTTTCTTTGAATAGCAGTTTCATTTGTCCTAATCTGAAAGACTATCAAAGTCACTGTTC
The DNA here is from genome assembly GCA_025447755.1 of Corythornis vintsioides. Lineage (NCBI taxonomy): Eukaryota > Metazoa > Chordata > Aves > Coraciiformes > Alcedinidae > Corythornis > Corythornis vintsioides. Next base: position 7,244 of record JAOEGS010023062.1, read on the forward strand.
TCTTTGGACATCTTTCAATCATCTAATATGTTTTCATTAGAACTGCAGCTGCATCTCCAGTTCCTGTATTCTTTCTACATGAACTCTACTAGTGGTACTCCAGGCATAGATAGCTCCCATCAGGAGCTACTTTAGGGTAATGTGCTTTGCATTAGACATCTCCACTTTCTTTGTCATTCTTTAAATATCCTATGCTGTTGCAGTTGGATGTTCCTGTATCAGATGAAATGCAGGGAAAGATAGCAGTAGTTAAGACATCATTTGGCTTCAATTGAAGTCAATAGCAGAACTGTAGTCAATAGCAGAACTGTCATGGGATAATTTCCTTTGAAGAGAGCTCACTGACATGCAAGATCAAAGGCTGGAATTGTTTTTGTTTGTATAGAAATGATAAAATAGCCTAATAATATTCCAATATGTAAACACATGGCTTTCTTTTCACCACTGGAGAATTAGGACTAGAGGATATATGAGTCCAAATTTAATCCAATGCTAAGTCTAGTATTAGGGAATTTCTGAGTAATTGTTAATTCAATTAAATTATTAGATTTGTCATAGGCAATAGCTATCCAGAAATATATGTGTGTGTATTCACACATATATACATACAGAGAGACTGATAATGAGTTTCTTTCTATTGATATCACTCTGGAGTGTTATATGAGTTCCTTTATCTCAGTGTCTTAGGTATTCCCACCATAAGCTTGTATTGCAAGGTGGAGACAGTTTTGCTTGTTTCACACAGTAAAGTAAGCCATCATGAAAATAAATCACTTCCAACATTACTTAGGAGGATTTGGCTCTAGGAACCTAGAGAGCCAAATTTACATTCTAATTGCAAAATATCCGCCGGCGGATTCTGAACTTCTTTAATTTTGACATGATAATATTATCTTCATAACACAATACTGTCTTTATAATACCTATCTGTCTCCTAGTTCTTTTAATTCATTTTAGTGGTGTTCATTTGAAAACACTACAAAACAATTGCAAAGAATATAATTTAAACAGATAATGTGTGTAATAAAGTATAATATTACGCCTAAGGCAATTTTACACTGGAAAATAAGCTGCAGGACTAGCCATCCTTCAGAGAACTACCTCATAATAAATAACTTAATTTTAAATTCATATTAAAGAAACATAAAAACTAACTACATGCAGGCAGATATTTAAGCTTGAGATTGCTTGTATTTCTGACATTCGGCTATTTTATTAAGGTTTCCTCTACAGAGATTTATGAGATCATGAAGAGCTCCTTATAAGGGAAACACTAATAAGACAAAGTATTCTCCTATTCATGGGGTAGTGAATCAAACTACATTCTTTAAATCCTTCTTCAGGTTAATGAATCAGCAGGAAAAATCTATTCTGAAGATCTAATGCCTCCAAACCTATCACCTAGTGTCCCCAAGAGCTGATACAAAATCCATGAGTGTCTTTGTTCTGTTCCTCACCATGACCATGACTATCCTGGAAATGTTACTCAATAAAACATAAAGCTATAACATAGATAGCATGATCTGCTAGCAAGAGGTAATATACAATATTTACACTTTAACCATTTTGATTTACTATGACTGTATCCATTGAGAATTTAGCTTCTGTGTGTCATACTTGGGCCACTGCAGCTCTTTTTTTCCTGACACTGAATTGGAAAGGCATTCAGAAATTAATTCCACTTGTGCAAGAAAAATCAACCCAAATCTCCTGGGAGACTAGATTCTGGTCCCCATATTTCATACAGGCTCCGAAAATAAAAACCACTAATCCAGCAACTTGTTCTCCATTCTTACTCTAGGAAAACAACCACCTTTGTAGAAGCCCAAGGTCTGCAGTACTCCACTGTGAAGCTTTCAGAAACTGCAGGCAGATTGTTCTTGGCAGAGAGCCCTATGTTATGTTACTTTGTGCCAGAGCTGATTAGAATGAGTCTGATTGCAATCAATTTCAGATCACAATGCTGAACTCCATGTTTCTGCCAAGGCCTTCAGTCAGTAACAGAGATAGGTGAAAGAACTTTGAAAGCTACAGTTTATCCAGTAAAGTTACTTGACTTCCCAAGAGGTGAAGAGCAAAGAGTTTTTACATATAAACTGAGGCAATCTCATACAGGGTATCAGAAAAAGTAGTATCTATGTATTGTGCCACTGGGGACTCTTTTATACTGGAAAATGGTCTTCTGAGGAGAAACAGTCAACACCCAGAATATAGCCATAAAAGTTATAAATACAACCAGAAAACATAGTTGAGACTGAATCTTGTACATTGTACATGCAGATTAGCAAGAGGAGAGAAATTTACCAAAGGAGCTCCTTTTGCCAAGACCTCATCAGCAGAAGGGAGAAAGTAGACCCTCAGCCTTCAAATGATACAATGCCTGAAGAACTGAGCTGCAGTTTGCTTTACAGACTGTAGATTTTTATGCTTCCCTGTCTTTTTATTTTTCTTTTTTTAGAACTAATTCATGGGCAGACATGACTGCTTTCCAAAGATTCCTAAAGACATGATTATTGTCTGTATGTTAGTAGAGCTCAAAATAATAAGTCAGGAAGAAAGATAAATTGCCAAGTTAGCTCAGTTTCTATAGTAGCTACAGCACATATCTGTTTCAAACATTTGCCATTAATTAGGCATCGTCACTTACCCCCTGGATGAAGCCAAAGCCATATTGGGCATGATAAAAACCCATGAGCTGCAGTATGTCTCCAGAATTTGTTAATCCAAATTAATTAAGTGAGCAAAACTCTCCTCCAACCTGTTAAAGGTATTGATTTATATGGATCTATACAATGTTATTAAATTTTCACTCTTAGTAAAGACAGTTGATTTACATTAGGACAAAAAAAGAAGAAAGGTTATGAGTAGCAAGCAGTTAGGTATATGAGTATCCCCTAAAGAAACTCTTATAGCACACATGGAGAATGTAGAAAGAATATAAAGTAGTGCCAACATCTCCATCCAGTATCGAGTAGGATTCCACTGATTTCATGAAAGTTTTGATCTCCTCATTAGTGTTTCCATGAGCACACCTTTCAAGATGCAGGTCAGCTACTTGTATCTCAGAGGAAATACCTCCCAATTTTATTATGCCTCACAGGGATAGGTAGATTATTTCAATTCATCTTCTTGAAATAAAACACTATTATTTGTAGGAGCATAGCTAGGAAAAATGGTTTAAACAAGTATACAAAAAAGCACCTGCACACAAGCTTCCCTAGTTAGACTTCCCTAATCCTGGCCATTTCATTCTAATTGCATGGAATATGGGGGAACTCTTATTATTAATTCTCTCTGAATGCCCACATAAGAGCTCTTCCATTTGGGACCTAAAAATACATCATTCACATATTCCATGTTACAACCTCCAGTTATCTGTCAAGGTTGAGGGTCAGGACCATCTGCTAGACCTATAAGAGATGCTCTCTTTTGCTCCTCTACCTTCCCAAAGGGGAAGAGAAAGGGAATGAGGGAGACTTATGGATTAGAAAAAGAAAGCTAGAACAGATTTTATGAAAATAATAATATGGAATATATATGAATAGATACAAAACCAGTATCACTGCTAAAAGCAGACACTGCAAAAATATGCCATTAACTTCAGAAAGTGCATTTAGTTAGAGACTGAGCTGAAAAGTAAAATCACTGAACAGAATTGTTCTGTTCTAACTCAGACCAGGACATCCTAATTTACCTTCTATTCTTCATCCTAATGTGACTTCTTGGTTCCCCAGATGTATTTTCTGGATGGCACAAGAGCAGTAGAATGGCCTTCTCACCTAGTGCAAAAGGTTATCTGGATATGACCATGAGATTTGGCCTCCAGGACTGTTTTCCTGAAGCCAGAACCACCTTTGGACTGCTCTGGTCAGTGTGAAGCAGAACTACTGGCCATTTTGTCTAGTTTGAAGGACAGCCTTCAGGTGTCCTTCAGAAACAGCCTATAGAATCAGCACAGGAATATCCAGTCCATCAACTAATCTTATGGCTTATTCTGTCCAAGGCTTACAAATTAAAGGCTAACAGCAGTCTGGTGTGCCAATTTCCCTCAGTCATGCCAGGCATACCTCAGCTGCTGCCGACAACCTGGCACTGAGGCTCAATTAATCAAGAGGTTATATAACAACCACAGAACTTCAGACAGAAAAATTCAAAAGTATTTGCACACAAACCCCTCATTGTCCAGTCTAGTCACTTCTATTCTGCACCAGCTGCTTTTGTGAACATTTTTATAGATTATCCTCAAATTATCTGTCCTTGATCATTTAATCAGTATTTAAAGCTGTGTCTGTGATGCTATTGATCCTACTTGTGCCTCCAGCATGTGTTTTCAATGGAAAATTCAACAGAAAGGGAATGTATAGGGCACTTTCTCAGCATCTGCAAGGAGAATAAGATGCATTTTTCTCCTTTATGATTTTATGGTTTGTTGTATAATAGCAATAATTTCTATTGCTTTCATATACTTGCAATAAATGGCTTTTGAGATCAGTGAAATGTCTGAGCTTCACTTTGGCTATTAATCATTCTCAGTAGCCATTTATTGGTTCATATATTACAAATAATCAAAAGTTATTCCTTAAACCCACCCAGGTAGCTGAGGACAGCAAATTTCAAGCCTAACTCTGGAAGACAGATTAACTAAGGCAATCCCTGTGTTGTCTTTTACATTAAGAAATAATAATAGCACTGTACCTTCCACCTACAGATTTCAGTATCTATTATATAATGCCTTAAGGAAAAATGAAACTTGCTTCTGTAGTTGAAGGAGGAGATAAGGTGAGAATATAGGTAAGAAATAAGGAGAACAGGTAAGAAATATCTGTGAAGATCCCTTGACCCTGTCCTCTTATATTAGAGGTTTCTGCTTTAATGTGTACCTACCTCTTAGATGTCTCTACTTTGATCATCCATCATCCTTTATTCCAATAAGAATACAGAGCCTATTTCTCTATTCAGTGAAATTACATATTTGTTTACTTGGGCGATGACATTGGCATAATTTCTTTGCGTACACATGGGATTTACCAAAGTCTGGTACTAAATCATCATGTCTCCAGTGGCTACGACCACTTTGAATGTGAATGGTCAGTTGCTAAGTAGGAACCAGGGTGTTCTCACATCATGGCACAAAATATCTTACAGTTGCCATCGGCAGACTATGGGGCTGCATGAGGTCAAACTGTGCATGAATCTTGGCTATCTGGGAATAGATACTGTTGATAGCTCAGAAAGAGCCCCAGACATCTTGTCTCTTCCATTCAAGTTGCATTACATCAGGGTAAGGGCAGATGGTCAATAGGTCAGAATGCCAGGTCCATCATCTACTCTGGCAGTAAGTATGTACCGGGTGTACAATACTATTAGTTTGACAGCACTGCAAATGTATACCTCCTTATCCTAATTATTTGCAGTAAGAGAAGATTAAAATGGAATGTTCTCTCACTTTTCTCAAAAAATCAGAAAGCCAAAGTGAAACTGGATTGGGATACCCTAAGGTTTCTGTTTGGGCCGCAGACAGTGTGAAGAAACAGAGGGGAAAAGACATTTTAAATGTTGTGACAGCATTTTGATAATAGGCTCAGTGACTGGCTGGTTTATTTGTTGTTGTTGTGTTGGGTTCTTTGTTTGTTTTGTTGGTTTTTTTTTAATCAGCTACAGGACAGAATTTATTTTCCTCTCCCAAGTCTAGTCTAGGTACTGTGCTCTCCAATGTTAACATTATTTTTAACCTCACCTTACGGTTTAAAAACTTTATCCATATTATTCACTTCAATTCCCAGTTTATTTTAATGTTTTCTACAGTTTAGTAATAATCCATCCTTCTGAGTTTACTTCTGCAGATAAAATAGGTCTATACTACTAATGACATTAATTCTGTGTTACTGCAGCACACACTTGTAATTGGCACTGTTTGAAAAAAACAGATGAAGAAAAATCTGCATTTAAACTTCCTTGATTTTCAACAAAACATTTGTCATGTTGCATTTCCATTAGGCTTACATAAGATATTGAGCCATTCTGCAAAGTACCCATGTCTTAACAGTGCCTTCTTATCCCATGGATTACTTCCCTTTGAATATTAGGAACCATGTTTTAATAATGGAAGTAGAAATAAAATTTGTTCTTTACTCTCTCTAGCTTGACAGAAAAAGATCAGAAGGGGAGAATTGATTTCTGTTCCTTATGCATCACTGGCTAAATTGTTTCCACATCTCCAATCTAATCTAAATTATACTTTTGAAACTCCAGAGTATGACAGAAGAGATGTGGGACTGAAACTGAGAGAGCTCTTGTAACTTGCTCTTGGAAGTTTTGAAAAGTATTACTTACTTTCACCCCCACACTCCCTTACTTTCCTAACCTATTTTTCACAAAGATGTTTGTTAGAGAGTGTCTGAGGTGGTTGTTCATACAGTTTAAAGAGGTCTTGTCAGCCCTCATCAGAACTTGGTGAAGAGCATATTGTCCATATATTCAATGAATGCATATTAATCATATTAATAAAGTAATATTTTACCTCTAGCTACGTGAGGAGGAATATAAACTCTCTTGCCTAAATATCAAACTTGACATAGTGGGTCAAACCAGAGATGCAGTTTCTGCTACTGGCCAACAACATATGCTTAAGCAAGACTGCAAGAACACAGCATATACAGAATGATCATTCCCCACTCTTAGAAATCATCACTTGGCTTTGATTACAAAGAGACACTTGTTAACTGGTGAACAGAGCACAGGACTCTGGAAAGATGAGTTCTCTAAGTGACTCTTCCTTTGAATTGCTTTGTGCCCTCAGGCAATTCACAAAGGTTGTGACTCATATATCAAATCAGTATGAAAATATGTGTTGGGCTTTGCAAGTTGGTAGGGACAGGATACCCTTTCAAAGTTGGGTGTCACTGCAGCAGAGTTTGTGACACAATAGCCATAAAATCTGCTGCTGCCAAAAAGGGGAAAATGTGCCAAGAAAAGTGGCTTAGAGATTCTCTCAAATCTTAAAAACCAAACAGTTAAAAGAGATTGCAAATTTGTGATCCAGGGAAATTTGTATAGAGTAGAAATGGCAAAGATAAGTTATAGTTATGTCGGTGTAATAAGGTAGCTTTTTGGGGTGTTATATTTTCATAAAAATAACAAAAGAGCTAATAAGCAGAGAACAATAGCATAAATTGCAGAGAAAAATAGCATAAACACTTTTCAAACAAATGTTCAATGAAAACTAACACTAACGTGATCTTGCAGCCCAAAAACAGAGACAAAAAAACTGATTTTTATTTGATTTGAAACACAAAGGTTTTTCTAACACTTGTTCTGTCTAAAAATTTCTGTAGCATCCAAGGGGAAAATGCTATAAATTTTTTCTTCTTTGGAAATATGTAAGACTGATTAGTTTTTCTTTATTTGCAAATTGATTTCAGAAGCCTCTAAGGTTTTCCACAATTATGTTTTGGAGACATTAATTATCATATTCCTGTTTTGAAGATGCTGTTCTGAATCTATTGTTATGCCCTCTTTTCACAGTCATCTTCCAAAATACTTGTATATCAGCTTTATACTACATGTAATCAGTAACCAATTTTCAGAATACAGAAAACAGAAATATATCTACAGGAAAAAAACAACTATACTTCATGTTGTCTCGTAATTACTATTTGTTCTTGTATCTAATAGAAAAGTAAAAAAAATAAAGAAAATTAATTTACTCAGCAAATTATATACATAAGTAGAAAAATATGCATTAATTTCCTTGCTATATTCCAACAAATTGCATATTATCCATCAATAGTATTATTGTCAAGTGGAATATTAAATATTAGGTTGGCTGCTTTCCACGTATATCATCAAATACTCCTTTTAGATTTAAAAAAATCTTACAAGTTCAGTAAGAAAAAGGTCAATCAGAAAAGTCCAATCATATTCATCCCTATGTCAGATAGATCAGAGATTTTAGATATCTGACATAATGGAAGTTCTGCCTTGCTTCATTTGATAGGCTGTCCTCTTCTGTAGTGCCTGCTACTTGATATGGTGATAAGATTTTATCTATAAACCTCCAAGCATCTTCCAGTTTATGAAAAATATATTTCGTTCTTTCCAAAACTGTAAGTTATCTATTGACAAATTGTCAGACAACCCTTTATAATGTGTAGACTGTATTTTTCCCTTCTTTAGAGCATCATGATCAGAGCATATATCCACTTATACACAGAAAATGTAAGAATTAATGGTAAAATTTTATTTGTAAAAAGGTTCCCCTTTAACTTCCCCCCTCCCAAATGTTTCTTGATCTGCAGCAAGGAAATTGCTTCCTATAAAATTCTGAGTATTACTATATGGCAATGTTCTCATCAGATGGGCTTGTCAGCACAGAAAAGCTGACCAGAACAATTCTTTTTCAAAATATGTTTTTCTAAAAAAGTTATTTTCCAAAATAATAGTTTACTTTTTGAGTGCAGGAATGATGTGTCAGAGGAAATGCATTACACTCCTATTTTGTTGCACTGGTATCTCTGTGAAGAACAGGAGGTGAAATTTACTCTTTGCCTCAGTTTTTAAGAGCAGCATGAAGGCTATTAAATAATGTGTTCACATGTATTCTTGTGACACTTGTTTCACTGTGCTCACAAGTATTTATGGCATGTGATCTGTCTCCTTCCACAGTAAATCAAGTAATCATATTGCATATTCATAACATATTACTTCCCAGATTATTCTCAGATCAATGGACTCATGGCTTCTGTTATCAGGCACTGGGGAATTCCACCTACATATCCATTCCTCTAAGTATAATTTCATTATAATTTGCTTTGTGCAAGTGAAATAGCAGCAGGCCAATTAAAGTGATGGATACTATATGGTTGTCAAGATTATGAGTAACCAAACTCCAAAATTAAATGTTGTCATATCAGCCAAATTATTTTCTTACTGGTCTCTAAAAGCCTGAAAGCCAAAAAACAATGTGGCAGAAGCAAAAATAATAGGGCAGAAGAATGTTCTAACATACCATAAGCTTTACTGGTGAAAATCAAGGAGGATATAACAAGAAGACATGACATATTACAACTGCATAAACTCAGAGTGGTTGTCAGTGTTCTGTACTGAATGGACCACCAATATCCTTTTTTTTTTTTTAATTTAGTTTTATTTTTTTTCAAACCTACATTAATTTCTAAAATTTATTTCATCAACTCAAAGCTATCTTCCCAAAGCTGTGAGTTTACCCAAAGTAGAAATAGACCTAGGCAAACTGAGGAGAGTTTGACAAAAAGGACACTTCTCTAACTTATGATCATGCCAACAACTATACCTATCTGTTCCTGATTTTTGACAGGGATTAAGAATGTCTGCTCATCATTGCTCCAGCACTCAGAGAGGTATACAAGACTAATAAATATGGCCTTTGGTTATGTCATGCTATATATTTAATTTCTCCATACTACAGCCAGTGGTCAACAGTTTTGAAACACCGCTTTCACTAACATCTAATTAAATTAATTGCAATGAGTCCTGTCCTCTGATGTTATGGGTTGTGTAACCATTAATTAGTCAGTGAAATGAAACTGATTTATTCAGGAAAAAATCAGGGCTACCAGCATCCTTAGATACCCAGTGGATTACTTGAAGTCGGAGTTAAGCTTCTTAATACTGTTCAGGTGTTTTAAAGAGTGAAATTAATACCGTAGTGTTTCCATCAAAGAACAGTATGTGCTGCATATTAACTATCTCCATCTTTATGGAGCAACAATATCAGTAACTGTCCAACTGACCAAGATGTCCCTTAGGGCATGAGGCTTTGTCAACCTTTTTACTTCTTAAGATAAACCATATTCCCATTAATAGGTATAATGTTAACTTCAGATCAGGTTTTGATGGTTTTGAGAACATCACAAGTGAGAAATTGCAAGAAATTGAAAGAAAAACCTTAAACAATAAATCACTTCTAAAAGGAAAAATAACAGAACAAACAAAACAGCACACATTTTAGTCCTGGATAGCATCCAGCAAGCAAACACGAGCAGAAAAGCTGCAGCTTAATATCTTTGCTTAAAGGGAAGAAGTTTTTCAACTCCAGTCTGCCTTCCTCCGAGGGTAGGCTAATGCAAGTGCATTATCTTGATTCATGCAGTAGAGGACACTATTTTACACACCATCACCTCCCTGGCCAACATGGTATGGTATCACTTCATCAAGCCTTCTCTATTCTCCAAATAGAAAGGACAGGTTGCATTAACTTGTGGATGAAATGACATGCATACCAGTGATGAAATATCATCAAGACATAATTAAATAATATCAATGACCATGATAATAAAACAGTCAAATAGAATTCATGTGTTAAAGGCATGCAAGTATATTGCTTGAGCTGAGTTTTATTGTGCTTGAGGACCCTGAAATTCCAGTCCTATTCTTCCATCTACCATTTACCTGCCCACCACAGCTGAAACCTGGGATAATAAACAAACTGCCACTCAATCCTCATGAAATCTCTAAGTTCAGCCATCAATACGTTCTGAACCCAGAATACACAGCTGTGCTCTAAATTTCCTGGTACTTAATCAAATCATTCTGAGTACAAGCAAGACATAGACACATGAAAATGTAGGTGAAAAAATGCATTTATACAGATCATTAAATGATTTATGTCATGCTAGTTGTTTCACTTGTTTAACTTAGTACACTAGGGAACTATTTAATTAAGTCTTCTTTGAACGATCCCAACTATTAGCATGTTATAACAGGATTGGGAAATACAACTATATTCTCAGTTGACCTGTCTGCAAGCAAGGTGCTGAGGAATAAATTGATATTTGTCTTTACAAAAATATCATCAGCATAAAAGTTTTGGAGAACTAGAACTTAAGATTTTTATAACAAATTCTCCTCACGACCCACTAGTGAACCAGTCAGTGGAGCTTCATGTGGAGCGGTCCAAACAAACCAAATTCTTCTCATATGATGTGCTCCAGCTGACTGGACATTAGGATGGCCCTCCATCAGCCCAGTTCATTTCTTTCTGTCTGTCTGTCTATCTATTATGGAGGTAAAGTCCTGCAAGTGAGGCAGATTTAGCTTCACCCATTCTAAAAAAGAATGTGACACTCTTTTAACACCATTAAATAATAGCTTTCATATGACTACCACTAAGTGGAACCTCATAAACAGGTGACCATCCCTTTAAAAAAAGAACTACTAACTTGAGCCCAGACCTTATTAAATTCTTGCAGTTCTGAGCTTGGCAGTACTTACCTCAGGCTGTGGTCAGCATGACAGAAAACTGTCTCTGTTGCATTAACATCCAGGCTGCCTTAGAGAAATCTTTACTACTCACAGTAAATGTTTTCCCAGTCAATCCAGTTAAGCTAAAGGAAGAGCCTTTTCTGTCTTGAAAGCTGCAAAAGAACAAAATTATTCACCCAAACCAGGACATTCCATTAGAATATGTCCCTTATCACTCTTGACCTTGACTTCAGCCAATTGATATTATGCATGTACAGCTGTCCACCTATATACATAACTACCCAACTGCTGGGAATAAACATTCATAATGTTATAAATACATCCATTGGTAACAGAAGGATTTAAATGGACTAAGATATAAATGCTATCTCTCAGCTCAGTTCTATAAAAATGCAAAGAGTGAACTTGATTTGTCTATTTCTGATCTGTAGAGAATGTGTGTCATGCGTCTGGCTATTTCAGCCCTTGGGAATGATTCCAGTGAGATAATCACTTGGGGAAAGTGTGATTTACCAGAGGCCTGTTTCTGCATTAGTTCAAAGGTTATTGGTAAATGCATAGAAAAATTTCAGCTTTTGAGACATAATCCTTGTAATTCCAGAGGGACAATAAAGCACAATAATTCAAGGCATGCAGCTCCTTGAACACATGAAGTGTTCCCTTTCTAGCTAACATTAGTAGAACTAGAGTCATATATAGTTTTTTTACAATTTGATCCATCTGTCACACTTTTGTTAATTAGTAAGAATTCTATTCAATAAATAGAAATAACAGTTTCCTTCAAGGATGGCTTTGCTAAGATCTGAAAATCAGAATTTCACAGTTTCTATTACAGATAGTACATTCCAAAGATACAATTTGTCTGAGACATAAATTACATCACTGTAGGCCAGAAGTCAGATACAGGTTTCCAGAGCTGTGAGGGGAATGTAGGAGGAGCACTCAGTGGTCCTTGTGTGAAAATTCTCAAGTGGTCTTTCTGAGAAAAAAAAAAAAAAAGAGATAGATAAATAACCACAACTTCCCATGAAAAATAATCCTAAGGACAGAATTTATTCAATTCTTTAAGTAGCTCATAGAATTTGCAGGTAGCAATTCTTGAATTACTAGAATTCTGGGCATTTGTTGATTTTGAATGGCTTGTACCTCACAGAAGAAAGAAAGGTTGTATCCCTGCTTTTACAAAAGGCATATCTGTGTGTTTCCCAGCAAAATGCATTAAGGTACAGTAAAGTATGTTTCCTTTTGTCTTGTAATCCATCTGGCACACTCCAGACATGTAGCAAATAATAAATAAAATAACAGTATAAGTGTGGCTGGGATTAGAATACTATTACCATACTCTGGAGCCTCTGACATGCTCTTTCATTTCACTCTTGACTGCCCATTTGCCATTTCACATCACAGTGAGAAAGGTCTGCCAGGATATCAGCTATATGTGAGAACAAGAAGTGCAGGGTATATTTCTATTAACTTGTTTTCTGCATAGGTGTTTCTCAACAAGACCTTGGAATATAGCTTGTGAGTACTGGCTAATGCAAAGAGTGCAATATCTAAGATTCCTTTCAAACGAATTGTTAATCTGTCTTCTGAAAAAAATAGTTAATACCAAGGCAAAATACATTTCCTCAAGTTTTTCCTGCCCTTTCTCTGCTCTTATCCTTTGCTTATGCATGACTATATTGCATATGTTAGAAAAGTCTGATGAGAAGGTCTGTCTCTATAATAAATCCTGGAGCACACCCTGGCATGGCACCAATGGAGTTAAACACAGCCTCAAATGCTCTGACTGCTTCACCTTTATATTTTATCTGACAGTTCTCTTTCTCTCCCTGGATTGTCATGTAGCCCTTTTGCTCTGTCTCTTCACATTACACAGTAGCTCCTTGGGTGTCTCTTTCAATTTTTTCCGTACAAATGCATTTCTGTGATACATTAAAATTTGAGCACAGAAAACTTCCTTAGGCTCACTGTTGCTCTGGCACACTTACCTTTATGCATAAATAAATATCAGTAATATATATTTATTAATAAATGCATGGCCAAAATATCTCGAGCATCTACAGAAGTTAATTTTCAAAATGTCTGTCTTAATAGACTGCCAGCATAAAATGTCCCTTGTGGAGGACTTCCAGATTCTTCCATAGCTTCATTGGTTTCAATGTTATCAGGAAATAGAAGAATTTCCAGTAACATAAACCAATCGTGACAAAGGGTTTAATAAGGAAATAGATTCAGATTTGTGAGAAAAGACCATACCTGTCCCCAAGCAGGGGCAGACAAACAAAACATTACTGCATTTGGCCCCTAATACTACATAAGTAAGGACTTGGTGGATGTTTTAGTTTCAAAGGAGAACTGGCAGGTAACATTCAATATGAGTATGTTCAAGTTTTTCACCTAAGAAGTTAACATCTCCTTGACTAACTTTAGTGATCCTCCTTTTTGCCAGGATGACATTGGATGTGATTTGAGTTGACACTCACAGTTGTGTGTTTGAATAGCTCTATTCAGTGCTAGGTTGCAGTTTACATGTCAGCTTCCCAGACGTAAAAATCATGAAACACTTGATTATGTTTGTCAGCCTATCCTGAGTTTTTACTTCATTATGAAATTTATTGAAAAGGAAACATAGAGTACTTGATTTCCCTCTTTTAGATCTTCTTTAAATATTACAGAAAAACTTACTGAATAATATAAATTTCCTCCAAAGGATTTGTGTCTCTTTGTATCAGTAATAACTTATAAAACAGAAAAGTCTACTTTAAGAACTTTGCACAACTAAGTTCTCCCTTGTTAATATATCATTTTTGCCTCTTTGATTTAAAAATAAATAAATCCAATATAAATGAAAACACACATAAAAAGAATTATATGACCTATACTTTCCATGGGAAATTTAAATATTTAAAAAGAATGAATACTGAAAGGAACAGCTTTGAGTGTTATTGACTAAAAAACCAGATGGTGCAAGGATACATTAGTGTCAAAGAGCATTATCTTCATCCTCAGGAACAGAAATGGCATCTCAATGATGCACTGGGCTTTTTTTCATTGCTTTCTAGGTGTTTCAAGTCATGAAACAGGAAAACACCATTTCTTACAGAAGTTTTGTACCAAATAAATTAATGTATCTCAGATGTACTCTTTGCATATAGATTGATTCTCTAAGGGGAAAAAATAAGCATAAAGCTGATAAGTTATTTAAATCTCACCTAAAACCTTAAAATAGACTGTAAGTATCACTTAACTTATTCATGAACCTTGAGCTAGCCTTTGCGGAAGGGTAAACTCAGCTCCTTAAATCCTTACATATTAGACTTCAATTATAATGAGGATGAAGGTTTGGCACATGAAGACACCTACTTTTCTTTTTAACTTCCTTTTTTCACAGAGGCCCAAATCTTTTTCCATCACATAGCCATGTGAAACATGCTTATAAAAATAATTCCTGAGTTTTCCAATGGCAATATTTACAATTATCTGAATTTGATTATAACAACATGGAAATCTGTGCCAGCCCGAGTGCATTTTGTAAGGGTCACAGTGACTTGTCTCAGGCTCTGCTGTGCTTCCAAGGGTTCTCCAACCCAGAAAGCATCAGCCAGGATGAAGCAGAGAGAACCCGCCTTCTCTCCCATCCAGCCAAGTTTTTTACTAGAAAAAAAAACCCACAAACAAACCAATAAAAGGGATCCTGTTCTCCACAGAAATGAATCGATTTTTATTAAGTTCATTATATTCAGCTCACTTTACAACAGTCTCAGGACAAGATATTATGCTAGAGAACCTGCAGGAATATTAAATACTTAACATTTTCTGACTTTACTCCAAGGTCACCCTTGCTTACCATTACCCATATTTTCAAATTCACAGGGACAAGCCTGTTTGTGGCCACCCTGGGTGACTGTGACAGACCCAGGAAGTGTTCCCACTCCAGTATGACATTTTAATCTCCATTATTTTTTACCTACCTAAGAGACTCATCTGGACAAAGTTCAACATTCAAAGACAAAGAATGTGTAAGCATTCCCTGGGGTTTTTTGTTCAGACAGACATTGAACGTATGTGGGTGGCACCTCACTGAGAACAGCTGTATGTCAGCAGGAAGAAGGCACTAGATGACCTCACAAGTCTTTCTCTGCTGCTAACTGCTGCTTCTTGATCAAGGTTAAAATAATTTTTACTAAATTGGCATCTAAGGCTGGGCATTGATCCAAGCATGCACACCAGTCCACAGTATCCTTCTGCTAACGAAGATGATGAGAGTACAGGGACTTGCCCTCAGTACAGGAAATAGTCCATGTTCCTGGTTACTTCTAAATTTCTAATGCCTTTCAGAAGAAAAGGAAGCACAAAAAAAATGCCTATGGCAGCATAGTTGCCTCTGGAACTGGGATGCACATGCTACAGGAACCCTCTGACCAGACCTCAGAAAGATAAACAGCACAGTTATCCCTTTGACATAGAGGAGATCCTGGAGACCTATCTAGACTGTCCAGCCATGCTCTACCACCTTGCACCATTTACCTTCCTGTGTTAATTATAAACTATTTACATAGGAACTTCCACAAGATGATGAAGGAAGAATCTCTTGTTCCTATATATTTGTCATACCTGTCTTTTGTATCACAAAGGTGGGAACATAGAGGAGTATTAAGGAAGAGAACTTTAATTTGGGTCACTATAAAAAAAAAAAAAATTTGCTTTAGCTCCAGGATTGTGTTAATGTATAATTTAAAAACCAAACCAAACCAAACCAAAAAAAGCAGAAATTTTTAATGATAACCCAGCTTGAGCAACATTGGTAAGAAACAGTAAAGTGAAATCAGCCACCAGAGGGAATTCATTTGGTTCAAAATGGTCAGTGGCTTCATTTACTTTGGCAAAAATGCTGAATAACTAAGGAAGATTACAGACTTCAAGCATCCTTTAGTGTATATAGTACTATGCATTTACAAGAAGATAGCAGAGAGAATTTGATTGCCATTAAAGTTTTAAGTTTATAACATAGAACACAATTATCAAATGAGAAAGCATTCCTACAATAAGTTAACTAGTGAGTGCAAGATGAGTCAGACTTGACTGAAAGGGTCCATGTTACAATACATAACTATAGCAATTCATATGCATGAGTGTTACAGGCAACCACAATAAGCATATTTGCATACTTTTCTCACTATTGTTCTAATGAATGGAACCAGAATGATCCCCTTTGACACTGCAAACATGCATGTTATGAATAATCTATCCTAGCTAAAGCTTGAAGTTGAGCTTTTAGAGTTTGTGAACACAGGCTGAAAGAAGAGCAGCTTACTTATTAATTTAATATTGAAATGAGAGGAGACAAGAAGCAAAAATGAGGTCCTGGATGCCCAGTTACAACTCTGAAATTGTGAGTTGCCAATAAAAGTGAAGAGATGGGGAAATATCTTTTTAATAGACAACTCTGAGTATCTGGTAAGCAAAGAGCCCAGGTAGGCACTTCCTGGTTAAAGACAGGATACATCTCATCTGCTTCAGTCTTCTGGAAGTTTCACAGATTCACAGATATTAGGGATTGGAAGGGACCTAGAAGATCATCTAGTCCAACCCCCCTGCCTGAGCAGGAT